>JARRAA010017092.1:0-12025 GCA_030557295.1 Ecitodaemon sp. MM-2014 | reverse complement strand
GTTACCGGCTTTCCCAACTATATCAAAACGTCAGCGCAAGCCGCTAGTTTTACGGCTTCCCCGGTTTCGCCACGAAAATAGTAAATTTTCTTCGACGCGGTCAAGTTTATTACTCGAATTTACTACTAGATTTAGGTTGAGGTCAAAATCCTCGCACACCCGGAATGCCCGAAATCCGAAATGCAGAGAAGTTGTGCGACCTTTTCCCTTCCGTTCCATTCCAAGGCCTTTTTTGAATCCTTTGCCCTAAAAACACAGGTCCGAATTGAATAATTCAATGTTTTCTGGGCTATGTAGGGGCACCCCAGTTGCTCTGGCAATAGCCGAAGTAATTTTCGAAAGGGTTGCAAAATCGTTTAAAATGTTCGTTGTCTTGTTTCAGCTGAAACTGCAGGAGGCGCTGCGGAAGAGGGAAAAATTCACAAAGGAGCACGAAGACGTAAGTGAACATTCCATTCAGTATTATTCAATGAATTTTCTTTCGGTATCGAAAACGATCGATTCGGGCTAGTCCAGAATGAAAGTGGGAAAGTGTAGAAATGCAGGTATTAATCAAATAATAAATTAATCGCGCGCACTTAGAGCCTATAATTCTCAGACAGTGCTGGCAGGCGGATAGATTGTGGAGGGAAGAGAAAGTCCTCGCGCGCTTTGAAAGGAAAATCTAAAGCAAAAAGCTTTTTACCGAGGGAACGTGGCAATCGCGCCTCAGATTAATTGATATCGCATCTATTCAAAGCCAATTTACACTGAATACGACAGGCGTCGAGCAACCAAATATATTAGAATGTATTAATTATTTAAAAACCGTTTTATTAGTGTCAAAAAATAATTGCCTCCGGCGACGTTTTGCCCGAATACTTAAACGCGTAATTGCTACCCATGAGTGACGTGTCCCCACGGCGGACCAGCGCGTCGCATGCGTTTCCAATTCCATCATCGCTTAAAATCCATTAATTCATTTTCGTTAGGCTCGCCCAAACTCCACGGACACAACTGACGCGCAACACAAAAAAAGCGATGTCAAAGTGGCGACATCGACGCTAATATGCCGCCGGTCGTGTCCATGCGAGACGCGACCGCACGCACACAAAAACGCCGCGCCGGCAGAGGACGCCGCGACACGAGGAAAATTCAATTACCATCGTGTCACGACCATCTGTTTTCATTTGCAATTCGCCACCTCTCTAATAAATCTCAATACTCGCGGCTGCGGCGGCGAAAATCCGCCAAAACCGGAAGCGCGCCGAACAAAGGGGGTTGCGGCGGCAGTCGCACTCGTAATGCCATAATTGCACTTTCCGCATTTGCCGCCGCCTCGCGGATGCGCAAAAATGATGAAAAACTAGGCGCGCGAACTGATGAATCCAAGGGGTGGACCGACACATCGCTCGGAATAAATATATGCACGGAAATTATGAATTATTGACTTGAGGACGTGCCAGTGGCACTTTACTTCATGAAATAAAAATGCCTAGAATAGTAGATCAAAATAACTGCACATAATCGATAAAAAGAAAAACCTCGTTCGCGAATATGCCAAATTGTTTCAATTTTATTGCTTCTCCATATTTACGATTCACTCATAAAATTCACTCGCGTATGCGTTTCTTATGTCTAGCCGTTGCTATTTTTCTTTATTTTCCCGCCGCACTTTAGCTTTTAATGTGCTTTCGGCGAAAACCAAAGCTCATTCGGCGGTGTTCATAAACGATACTTTATTTATGAAACACAGGGCAACGACGGCGACGAGGTCATTCTCTTTGTTATGAATTATTGTGCAACAAGGTTTTTTATATATTTGCAATAATGTGCTTGACAAAATTCTTCTTTTCACAACGAAATTCTTTCTTATCTCATCAAAAGAAACAATTTGCATTTTGCACGAGCAATAACCGTCTCATTGTCTCTTCCCTCTTCGTATAAAGCAAGCGACCTTGTATTTTTTATAGATTTCAGCCGGGCCGATTTTATACGCGACTAATAAACATGAGAACATGCGACACCCTCAGTCATCGAGAGTTTTTTACGTCGTCGTCGTTCATAATAAAAACAAAATATACGACACTTTAAAAAAATATTTTCAGGCGCAAGAACGGCGCGCCTCGAGTTGGATTTTCTGAACACGCGCTAACTAAATATATTTTTGATGCCGGGACTATGCCGTGGAGAATATTAAAGGAGCGCTGTTTTAAGAGTTCAATACTTCATGGTTGACGTGCGATGTCTTTATTTGCAAGAAATATGCCGTAAAGATACATAAAAGTGTACATTCCGAGGGAAATTTCGAATTGAAAGGAGCTTTATGTCATCGTCATATTTAGTCTTTTGCATCCCGAGTTTTTATCGGCCTACACTTCTTTTGTACAATTTGTCCGTAAAACCTCGGCAATTCGAATAACTTCCGCTCGGACCATAATCTAATCGAGTTTGCAAACTTTTCAGATTTTACGCGACATAAAACAAGGACTATTACAATTGGGCAAAGAGGGAATCCGAGGCCCTATGACTGCAGGTACGCATTAGGTTAACTTACTTTTCATTTTTAAATCGCTCCAACTTTGAAACTTCCCACCCCTGACCCTCTGTGCCCTTGCCATCATTCCAATTTTGGAGAAATCTTATTTTTATATTGAAACGCGTAGGAAAGTCATAAAAAGAAGCATGAAATGCAGCGTTTCCTGAATATACTTAATTAAATCACAATGTATAAAATATATTTATTTCTTGAACGCGCAGATGATACGTACATGTATGACGAAGATGCAAGGATGCTTGCACCTGGCGCACACGGTCATGACCGGCCGCATTGGTACGACGAACCCCCGTACGAAAGTGATCCGGAAGATTTTCTCATGGGAACTAGTCCAGGCGGTCCTACAGCCACCATCCAGAACGGAAGGGTTTGCTTCACGTTAAACTTGCGTCAAGAGCCAAAAGGCGAAGGCATTATCTCGCTTCGCAGCGCTGGTGACATCTCGCTGCCGCGAGATACTCCGACTTCGGCGTCGGCGACCCAAAGGGGTGGCACCCCAAGACGTGGGTTGATTTTGCCACAGGCCGGATATCCACCGACAATAATTCCCTTAACGCATTCAAGGTAATAAACTAGATTTTTTTGTGCGTGAGTTTAATTAATGTTCCTTTTTAATACGTTTCAGGGATCGGGAGAGTGGAGATTATGCAGGCTCGGATGTTCAGAGTGTTAGCTCAAGGTTGTCCACACTTTCTGTGGACACAAGTCGCTCGGAGCAGCAGGACCCAAATGCTATGGTATCACCTCAGTATTACACGGCTTTGGAAGAGAAGATACGGCACTTCAGAAAGACTGGAGGTGGATATCCAAGATCTGAAGATGGATTGTCTCCAAGTCAGAGCTCCGACTATGAAGATCAGGAAGACTATAATAATTGTAGTCAGCAGGTTGCCACTGTGCACATGGTAAATAAAAAAGGGTTATTGCATTTGTAAATACTATTTACGTTTTGTTTATGTTTTTATAGTCTAGCGATGGCCGTTCCGCTGGCGTTTCTAACTTGGTTGGGAAGGTACGAGGCCTCCGCGAAGATGTTCAAAGAAAAATTTCTCGCCTTAAACAAGAATCAGTTGATCAGCAACAGAGGCGAGATGCTTTCCCATGTTCGGCAAGCTCAGTTGAAAGTCTTCCAAGTGGATCAGGCTCAAGTAAGAAATTGCGACCCATTTGAATGCGTTCTGTGTAACTTACGAAAAAAAATATAATTGTCATTTCACAGGCACACAAGCTTTAGTCAGAGCAGGCAGTAATCACAGTTCAATTTCGGCGGAGGATGCTGAACCGAGTCCAACGGAACCGCATGTAATCGGCAGAGCCAAAGCATTAGTAGATTGTACACCTAGTCCTTATGATAAAGAAGCTTTAAGATTTAAAGTTAGTTGACGTTATCCACTTCAAACATCGAATATTTTAAATTAATACATGCCGCTTATTAATTTTAGAAAGGGGATATTATAGAAATCCTATCCATGAACGCCAGTGGTCAATGGAAAGGAATCTGTCATGGTCGCAAGGGTACCTTCAAGTTCATTAATGTTGAACTCTTATCGGAAAGAAATATTAGAGCTCGTCGCGAAAGAGAACACGGAATGAAATGGCATCGAAACGTTAAAGGAAAACCAAAAAGTGTAGAAGACTTATTAGTTAAGATCGGCCTACAGGAATACATTTCCGTGTTTGTACTAAATGGATATGAAGATTTAGAATTGTTCAAAGAGATCGAACCCTCCGACTTGGATTATTTGGGCATTATCAGTGACGACCACAGAGCAAAGCTTCTCACAGCTGTCCAGTTTCTGCACGATCTAGATTGTATGTTTGCAACGTTTTTTATTCGAATGGAAACGTATTTTTAATTTGACGATTTTAGCAGGTAGCGAAGGAGATATTGCGGGATCCAGCAGTGAAGGGGATGAGCACACTAGGGCTTTAAATCGGGATCAAAGTGGAAGAGCTGTTTCTCCGTTTGGCCGACGTCAATTTCCCCGAGACTCTGGATGCTACGATGCACCATTGAACTCCTCTCGGGTTGCACATCATCACGCATCTCCGCAAGGGGAGTCCGACGCCAGCGAAGGCGGAGGTTTCTGTGATGGCACCAACAACCTCGATTCTGTTGTTGAACAGTGCAATAACGAGATTCTGGCGCGCGTTCGACAAGCTCAGAAAAACGCTTTGAATCTTAAGGAAGACGTCTACCAACCAAACATCCCGAATCCGGGATTAGCCGGCGAGACCGCGAGGCGCGCCAAGGACTCCTACGTGAGTATGCACGGCCAAACGACACTAACAGATCCCTGTAGACGCACTCTGTTGACGCGCACAAGTGGTAGGAGGGCAGCCGGAGCTGGTGCCGGCGAGGACAGCTGCGAGGCGGACCAGCGTTCGCATAGCGTGCGTTACGTCGTCGGGGGCGGCAGTGAAGTCGATGCGGGCACTGGTGGTCGCGGATGTCTCAGCGAGAAATCCAGCGACTCCGGGGTCAGCAGCAGCTCCCTGTCGTCTACGCACCCCAAGGACGCGCCTTCGGCTGCTCTTGGTTCCCGCAGTTCTGGCCCGCAGAACATCACCGAGAACCCGATCCCTCACCAACATCCCATCCTTAGTTTTACGTCGAACTGTGCCAATAACCGTACGTCAACGTCCAATACTGCCAATAAGAATCTCGCTTAAATGTTTATTCTAAAGAAGCCACACCCTTTTACACACGCGAAATGTACTGATGTAACTAACTGATATCGTAATAAGTACTTATAGACAATCCACGGTGAAAACAAGTGAATGTCGAACTATTGTTGGGCTATAAGTACCAATCGAATGCATTTTATATGAACACTTTTTACATTTTTTATGCATTTTACTTATTATTGTATCTAAACAACAATCTTTGACTATTTATGACTTATTTATTCACTTATTTTTAGAAGCTCAAGCTTTTTCTGGCGATTGCAGTGGAGACCTGGAAATACTCGTTCTATGTAAATGCCATTCACACAAATCTAACATGCGCAACGAGTATCGCCATTCTCTGCAACAATTGTAGGCAGTTAAATTAATTAACTTAAGAATTGTTTGTACAATGAAAAGAAGGATTAAGATCGTTGCAAAGTTTATAATTGTAAATACGAATTCCCGGAAAAGTGATAAGTTATACCGCATAAGTTATTTGTACATATTTAACTATCTGTAAATAAACTAAGATTAGCAATTCTTTGATCTGAATGTACATACACTTACGAAACAAGCAATTATTTATTTCGAAATGAAACGAAAAGACCACTAGTCTTGCTTTAGCAATTTAAAACTTTGTATATATCCACAATAAACACAGAAGCTTATTATATCTAAATTAATTATTAAGCATTTGACGTGTGGGAAGGAAAGTGCGGCGGCAAAAACAAAACACATAATCAAATTTAGATCTTTTCTATTCTATTGTAATTATTATTATTACTATTATTATTATTATTGACTGGACTAATATTAAATTTTATTATTGAATGAATGATACAAAACTGGAATGCTGAGAAGAACAATAGGCATATCACCCTATTATTATACATGTTACATGTATTAGGATACATTACATATACATGTCAGTCAATAAAATAGGAGAATTTATTAAATTAATTGGTTCGTCTTTATACCTCTCCGTTAGTCGATACAACATTACAACATTACATCTTATTTTTACGTTTGCTTTCGTTTTATCCTAATACAACAAAGAAAATCGAAATAGAATCTTGGCGGTGTAGTGTTTTATTTTAGTCAATTAACGTTGACTGTAGGACCGTAATTTAAACTACATCCCCAGGTATGGTTTGAAAAACATCTCATCGATATCGTCGACAGATGTTTAGTCGACATTCAGTAGAACTCAGTAGAACTATTGGACAAGACCATTCTATTGATTTGTTAGAAGACGTAAACGATTCACGTGAAATAATTTTTGTTTATTTATTTAAACAATAACATCTAAGAATGTCGATTTGCAGAAATGTTTGATTGAAAATAGTCAAAATATCATTATATTTGGGATGCAGAATGTATTTGATCATTCACGTTAAAATCGTTTATATTTTAAGTGTTGTGCAGTTGCAGAGGTCGCGCGAGCTCGTTTAAAATCTAGGGAATTTAGTTCTTGCTGGTTGCACTTGCTAGTTACCATCATTGGCGCGAAACGCTTGTTGAACCTGTTGAACTTTTGTTTTGTTAGGTTATTTAAATGTTCTATCTCAAGTGATTTAAAATCAATCCAAGTTATTTATAAATCTGGTAGACAATGAAGTGTTCGATACCTGAAATTTCGTGGCACAATCGTGAACCAGTGCTCAGCGCGGATTTTCAACCACTCAATGCGACAAACAATGACTTCTACAGACTAGCAACTGGTGGAAGTGATAATTTAGTTTTAGTAAGTCACACTCACATTTTGTTTTATATTAGCAAAAGTTGTTTCATGTTGTTTCAAGTAATACAACAGTAGATGTAACGTTTTTAGATTTGGAAGATAAAAGTCCAAGCAGATGGACATGTAGTAATAACAATCCTCTCAGAACTCTCAAGGCACCAGCGAGCTGTTAATTGTGTAAAATGGTCGCCAAATGGAGAACTGCTTGCATCTGCAGATGATGATGCCAATATTATTTTATGGCAATTAAAGACTGACAACATTCCATCGTTAGATGAAGCTGACAATGAGTTTGAGGAAAAATGGAATACACATAAAGTGTTGCGAGGACACAAAGAAGATGTTTACGATCTGTGCTGGTCCTCAAAGGGTGATAAGTTAGTTTCAGGCTCCGTAGATAATACTGCAATACTTTGGGATGTTGTTAGTGGGAAGAGTGAGCACATTATAAAAGATCATAAAGGTTTCATACAGGTAATACAATGTAAATCTCTGCTTGTTTATGGATTTTTAATGACAAATAAATTTTTAGGGTGTAGCATGGGATCCAAAGAGCGATTTTCTTGCCACCCTTTGCAGTGACAGAGTTTGTCGCGTTTTCGATCGGAACGGTCGTCGTATTCGCGCCCGAATCCTACGCGGGAAGCTTCCAGTGGACGAAGACAACGAATTTTATGATAAAGAAGTCAAGTTTTTCCATGATGATACTTTCAAAACGTACTTCAGAAGGTTGAGTTTTACTCCTGATGGTAGTTTACTATTAGTTCCTTCTGGTGCGGTAGAAACGGATGAGAAAAAGAACGCTTTATTCGCAACATTTGCTTTTACCCTAGATGGACTTAGCAAGTAAGATATACGTGAAAAATTGAACTTATTTTTATTTTCATCTACTTATTTTTATTTTCAGCCCTGCTTTTATTCTTCCAAGTGACAAGCAGTGTTCAATTGCTGTTAGTTGTTGCCCTGTTTTATTTACACTCAGAGAAGACGGTCCACAGCCGCTCATCGATCTGCCGTACAGAATGATTATCGCCGTAGCAACGGATAGCGACGTTTTCTTGTACGATACTCAACAATCCACGCCTTGTGTTCACCTTCAAAATATTCATTACACGCGACTGACCGATTTAACGTGGACACTTGACGGGCACGTCCTTGCTGCCTCCTCGACGGATGGATATATAACACTGGTCACCTTTGAAGACGGTGAATTGGGCATTCCTTACGTCGATGAGGATAGCGACATTGAAGATTCCATTTTGAATATAAGCGGATGTGACATTCTAGCCAACGATGATCCAGAACCCACAGAAGAAGCGGAGAAACCGCAGGAGAAACATAAAAAGCTGAGCTTCTTGGAACAGTGGACGAAACAAACCACCAAGCGAAAAAATGAAGATGCTGAAGCCATCACTGAAACTAAAAAGACTAAGAATGATGTTGATCTATGCTCAAACTCAAATTCAACCAATGGATTGAGTTCAGGGGTGGAAGACAATGATATGGAAGTTACAGTAACACCAGTTGCTGAAATTAAAAGGGGCGAAGTGAAGAAGAAACGAATCACACCTATTTTGATATCGAAAGATGTAACACGAAAATCGCTCTCACCGCCTAAACTTTCACCACAAGTCCCGATCAAAAGTAATGCTAATTTGTCTGACGGAAAACCGAAGAAGCGTATTCAACCTATAAAAATTGGAGAAGTTGGTAAACCGAAAGAAAAAACATTAAATGAATCAAAAATAATTGATACTGGTATGCCACACCTTGAGAAAATGGACAAAACTCCGAAGGAGGTCGATGATCTCGTGAATCTCATTTCTGACGAAGAATGTAATAATGAAAAGGTAAAGCGTAAAGACATTGAAAGCACAACTTCGTCGCCATCAACCACTAAGATTAAACGTATTCAGCCAATAACAATTGGGCACGTGAATAAATCTAAAGTTGGTGAAAACAAAAAACAAGCTGTACCTGTTAATAACAAGGAGGACAATGAGAAAGTCAATTGCTTTATAAAACTTGACTCTGAAGAAAAGACGGAAACATCGCCAACTGCAGCTAATAAAGCTTCTGTTACTAATAAGTCGATTGAATGTCTTAAAAGTAATGAACAGTTCATGGAACCAATAACGCCAAACACCAAAGGAAATATTGGGGATTTGAAAAAATCATCTGGCACCGCAAAAAATTCAACGCCGAAATCGAACACTAAAAAAACTCCAGCGCAAAGCACGAGTTCGACAGTAACTGAGAAAACATCGGCAAAGAAGCAAACAACACCTGTTAATTCGTTATTGAACTATCTGAAACCTATAAGTAAAACATCAAATTCACCTTTAACTCCGTCCGAGAATGGCGACAATGAAAAGAAGGATTTTAAGCCACAAAAATTGTTTAATAAGGACAGTCCGAGCGCCAACAAGCAAAACAAAAATGTAAGCGCAAAGCTTAAAGTGTCAAGTTTAATTAGGCCCAGAACAAAAGATAACACACCTCTAACACTGTCTGAGGATACTACCACTGATTTGCCAGAGGATTTTGTGTTGAAAGTCGATGATGACGTTATCGCTATTGATGATGACAGCATGGAAAAGACGGAAAAGGAAAATGAACTTGAGGATACAGGAAAGGTTGTTGACAATGAAAAAGCCGTTGAAAAGATTGAAGAAAAAGTAGGCATTTCTGTTCCTTTGAGGGCTGATGCTAAACGTCGAATTCCGCTTATTACTCTATCCAGTCCCAAGAATAAAAAGAAGCTGAAAATCGCCGATTAAACTAGTATTTAAATGTGATATATTTTTTCTTGGATTTTAAAGTGTCATTTGTCATATTTTAAATTTCTTTGCGTCTTATGGTCCGAATGTCACAGTCTGAAATGTACAAATTTTAATGTTTGGTAGAAAGAGAACAACTCAACAGTTTATATTAAAATGGACCTTTGCAAAATGTATATTGCTTTATATTTATAAACAAGTAGGCAGAGAAGATAGTTTCACGATACTTCGAGATTTATCCTCGAGTTTATACGGAAAGTTGATCAAAATGGCCCCCAAAGTTTGGCAATTTTTCCGCCCTCGCTGCACTCGCGCTCGCGTGCGCGCGCATAATGGACAATCGCTAACGGCCCAATCTATCGACTTTCATCTTACACCGGATTTTTCAGCCATCACGACCCAAATTTTGGTGGCAATTTTGGGACCATACTCAGAAATTTTCTCGGACGTTGCATATATTATATTATTAATATATTAATTTCAATATATTTTAAAAACACCCCGCATAATCTGGGACTTGAACGCGAACCGGCTGGCACCGATTCAATAAGAGCTAACAATAAGCTTCACCATTTTCACTTTATTTCATAGCAGAAGAGTTGCTCTTTTCATTTTAACATGATGTATTATCGAATTGCAACAGCAAGTTTGTCAAAATTGCCCAATGTTTGCCAATTTTTTTAACTTTCCGAAAACATATCTTGTAGAATCAGCTGTAACATGCGTTCTAGACGGAAGAGTTTCGCGATTTTTACTTAATTTCGTAGCGGAATTCAATTTCAGCATAATTTATTATCGAATTTCTACCGGAAGTTGTTCAAAATGACCCCAAAAGTTTGCCAATTTTTGAACTTCTTCGAAACATGCTTTGCAGAATCAGTTGTAACGCACGTTCTAGGGAAGAGAGTTTCTCGATTTTGACTTTATTTCGTAGCGGAAGAACTATTCTTTCAATTTTAACATGATGTATCGAATTTCAACAGAAATGAGGTCAAAATAGCCCCCAAAGTTTGCCGATTTTTGAACTTTTCCAAAACATGCCTTGCAAAATCGGCTGTAACATGCGTTCTAGGGCAGATAGCTATGTAATTTTCACGTCATTTCATAGCGGAAGAGTTGTTCTTTCAATTTTAGAATAAGTTGTCCCAGAATTTCACCAGGAAGCGGATCAAAATAGCCCCCAAAGTTTGCCAATTTTTGAACTTTTCCAAAACATGCCTTACAAAATCGACAAAATGGTCGCCAAAGTTTGCCAATTTTTGAACTTTTCGAAAACATTCCTTGCAAAATTGGCTGTAATATGCGTTCTAAGGTAGATAGCTTCGTAATTTTCACTTCATTTCATAACAGAAGAGCTGTTCTTTCAATTTTAGAACGATTTGTCACAGAATTTCTACCGGAAGTGAGTCAAAATGGTCACCAAAGTTTGCCAATTGTTGAATTTTTCTAAAACGTGTCCTACAAAATCGGCTGTAACGTGCGTTCTAGTGTAGATAGCTTCGTAATTTTTACTTCATTTTGAAGCGGAAGAGTTGTTCTTTCAACTTTAGAACGAGTAGTCCCAGAAATTCAGCCGGAAGTGGGCCAAAATGGCCGCCAAAGTTTGCCAATTGTTGAACTTCTTTAAAACATGCCCTACAAAATCAGCTGTTGCGTGCGTTCTAGGGCTGATAGCTTCGTAATTTTCACTTCATTTTGAAGCGGAAGAATTGTTCTTTCAATTTTAGAAAGAGTTGCCCCAGAATTTTTACCGGAAGTGTGTCAAAATGGCCCCCCAAGTTTGCCAATTTTTGAACTTTTCTAAAACATGCCCTACAAAATCGGCTGTAACGTGCGTTTTAGGGCAGATAGCCTCGTAGTTTTCACTTCATTTCGTAGCGGAAGAGTTGTTCCTTCAATTTTTGAACGAGCTGTCGCAGAAGTTCTACCGGGGGTGGGTCAAAATGGCCACCAAAATTTGCCAATTGTTGAACTTTTCTAAAGCATGCCCTACAAAATCAGCTGTAGCGTGCGTTCTAGGATAGATAGCTTCGTAATTTTTACTTCATTTCGAAGCGGAATAGTTGTTCTTTCAATTTTAGAATGAGCTGTCCCAGAATTTCTGCCGGAAGTGGGCCAAAAAGGCCGCCAAAGTTTGCCAGTTTTTGAACTTTTCGAAAACCTTCCTTGCAAAATCGGCTGTAACATACGTTCTAAGGCGGATAGCTTCGTAATTTTCACTTCATTTCATAGCGGAAGAGTTGTTCTTTCAATTTTAGAACGAGTTGTCCCAGAATTTCTACCGGAAGTGGGTCAAAA
>JARRAA010017088.1:0-10204 GCA_030557295.1 Ecitodaemon sp. MM-2014 | reverse complement strand
TTAATGTATTTCCCACCAATTATTGTTAATATCTCGTAATATTTTACATTTTTTTTACGAGAAAAAGTTATGTTTATATAAAGGAATAGTTGTAGGTTCGATTTCCATGAAAATAATTCCTACTTTCCACTTAGGCATGCTACAAAAAAGTGAGTTATTGAATTGACAAAATTCTGGTTTTGCTGTCCTCAAAGGAGGACAGTGGCAAAGAATGGGTTGAGCGTGTTTTATTAGAACTGACAATGAGTGCGAGTGCAGGGCGCAATTGAGAAGGACGATGAAGTAAAACCAATTCGCCGGAATGACTCGGATTTTGCCCCGCCCATAGAGCGATGAAATATTTGCGCGCCAAATAGTGGAATCGAGTGCATCCCTTTGATCGCAGCGAAGCTTCTCGATGACCTTTCGAGCGCACGCATTAATCGCGGCACCTCGTCGAGGTTATTTATCGCGCGACGCTGACTAATCGCGTTAATTAACTTTTGCATTCTCGCTTGTTGCAGTGCGCGCGCAGGATGGGCGCTCCGGGCGAGCTGCGTCGATACCTCGCGCTCATCATGATGATCGGCTGCGTCTTCCTGCTGTACATGTTCTGGGCGCAGCCGACGGCGCCCACCAGCGTTCCGCTCCAGACGTTCGTCCCCGTCGTCGCGCCCCGCGTCGAGAGCATAAGGTGAGTCCGACGGTGCTCGGAGTTGGAAATGCGCGGAATGTTCGCGGTCGAGTCGGGAGACCGCACGCTGACCATACGGTAACGCCGCCGTTTTTGCGTCTTCATTGGGCCAGTTCGGGGTCGAAACTTCGCGTGATTTGGGCGCGCCGACGATCCGACCCCCGTTGGGACGCGATCTCATTTCGCTCCGTCGGCCACACGTACGATTTAACAAGCGGGCTATTAAAATGCGGCGCGCGGTCCGCGCGCACTTGATATCGTGCAATGGCCGCCGGCATTCTTCCAAACTTCACTCTCGCTAGGAAATTTGCGGCGCTCGAAACCCGCGCCGAGACGGACGTTTTTGGTTAGAAAAGTTCGGAAAACGCCCGTGAACCACGAGATACATACTACCAAATGGAACAATCCACTAAACTTGGAGTTTCAAGGTCATAAATGAAAAATGTTACAAGTTTGCCGATCTCGGTCGATCGGACCGTGGCGCGCCTGGTAGCATGTTAATTATTTCATTTTCACAAAATATTTCCACGCGGAACGTTTATGAGAAGCTCTTGTTAGACGTTTCGCGCAAATTGCTGACGTCGCGCCGAGCATTGCGAAATATTTAGCGTAATTGGATTAAGTTTTTATCGCGGCGCCGGAGAAAAGCGCAAACAATTTTCCGACTCTCGAGACGCGCGGCAGGCGCATACCGTCCCGGATTCCCTGCATGCTAAATTAGCAATTTCCCAGTCAACCTTCGTTTGAGTGACGATACTTTGCGCGTCGGCGCGTCTTTCGCGACTTTATCGCAACGCCATTTTGCACTCTACACCTCTAAAAATCAAGGTTATGTCGCGAGTTGCATCGCTATTTGTTTATAGATGGCGTCATTCGGAAGTAAGCTATAGTTTTCGCTTTTTGGGCGGGCGGGGCGAGTAAATATATTTAGTTTTTGAGCGCGTTTTTGTGATTAATGGTTCGAACACAAATATTGCAGGATTCGCATCCGCACGCAGGATCGCGCTTAATAAATGTTTCAATTTACAATTTCGCAATGCAACCGTTTGCGCTGTGCCAACAAACGTCGTAAATGAATATGCGCAACAAGCGGCGCTGCAAACGTAAACATTCGCGGGGGGCTTGCTCGACGATTTCTTGCCCGTATTTCAATTTAGTAACGTCTCGGGATGCGAGGGGCGGCGAATGCGGTCACGTGTCACAACGCACTGCGCGTCATACCTGCTCCGTGTCCATCTCGGCGGGTTTCCCTTCGCATTCGGCCGAAATAACGCGCTTCCGCTGCATGATCAGTGCGGCGGCGGAGGCGGCGAACGTCACCGCACGCTGCCGACGTCACGCGCCGCGTTGACATACGCGTACGCCGACGCGAATCGACGCGCGCGCGCGATCGCCCAGCATCCGAGCGCGCGCGCTAATACGACCGCCCCCAGGCCTCGCAGCCGGCTGATGCTTTTCGTTCGTTCGCCTCGTGCTCGCGGTCGCGAGACTTAATGTCATATCGATGTTCGGCGTCGAATTATAGTTTGACGGGGGCGCGCTTCGCGCGCGCTGATTTCGAAATTTGTCGGGGCGGTAAACCGCGCTGCGCCCTTTCACGTCTATTATCGCATGCGCTCGCGTGCGCCGCTCATTAGCATGTGTCGCGCGTGGTTGCCGTGAAACCCGCGCACAGACGCCGCGCGTCTTATTTAATTTCATGTAATTATCGTGACTTTCGCGCATCCCGCCGCGCTGATAACGAAGTTTCCCATTTTACGGACGCGCGGTCCAACATGTTTTCAAGATTCTAACCGATTCTGTATTTGATGCGCTGATTGCGAATTTGCTAACCGAAATTGCCTGACACATCAGGATTTTCTACAAATCGAGGTCAAAGTTCGTATTTTGGCATCGATCTTCGCTTAAAATATTTGACGAAAGGGAAATAATATTCGCTAATAAAATTCCACGCAATTAATAAAATAAACAAGTTGCGCACTTGCAGGTTTTTATCACTTGCTCCGACTCTGCCCCCTCGGCTCTTTTGACTTAAGTGAAACCGAAGCACAACAACGTTCTTCCTCTGAAGCTTTCCCTCTTACTCTACACTACGCTTACTGCGTACCGCGCCGCGCATGCGCGCTGCGTTCAGGCAGAGCCGGAGCTAGGACGCAAAGAAATTGCGTTACTTTCGAAACTTGCGCAACAATTCGCAAAAAGCACTCTAGAAATCGCAGTTTTATTCGAAAATTAGATCTTAATTATGAAATTCCTGATTTAGTCGTATCTTTGAAATGCAATTTCGTCAAACATCTTAAGGGAAAATCGATGCAAAAAAGAGGTAAATTTTTATAGGTTTAGTTTTTTAAAACTGCCCAAATTCATTGACCTATCGCCGGCACATCAAACTATATCAAAATCACGTAGCGCGCTCAAAATGGCCGCGCGCACCGAAACAAAAGACCGCCGCCATTTGCATGTTTTACAAGCCTAGCGTCGAGCGTGAATAGGCGCGACGCAATTCATCGTCGCGATAACGATTTTGCCCGTTCGCGCACGGACGATCGGGCGCGCGCGACAATGCGCGCCGACCGCACGCCGGATGCTAATTACACCGCACCTAATCGCCAACATAATCACGGCCGAAATCGTTCGATCGCATCGCATTATGGCCGCCACGCTCGCCGCGCAATAATCGCGTAATTCGTTTGAATAAACACGAGTTTTATTCGCCTCAACCGCCGCGTGCATAATAGGCGGCAGCCAAAGCACCGCCGCGGCGCCGCGAAGCAACCCCCACACACGCCGCGCTAAAGCATTCGGTGCATATTCCGGCCGGTCCGCGGGGTGCACTTCGAGCGGTGCAACTTCATCCGCTCGGCTCGCCGGGGAAACGATTAAAATGCAAGCGGGTCCGCTTGCCCAGCGCGTTTTAAACTCGCTCGATGCTGTTGCGGCAACGAGGCGGTTGTTGAACGTCTTCGCGCTGCTTCGCACGCCACCCCGCGAGGGCGTCTAATTCGATCGCATGCATTATGCACGGCTCCTCGGTTCGGCTGTTTGTTTGCTGGCCGACGGAAAACTCTTTCGTCTCGGATGATCTTAATGGAATTCGTATTATATCCAGAGTCGTGTAGATGCGCTCCGATTCCGGAAGACCCCATCAATCTTCATCAATCAGCGCGAGCTTCAGGTTGATCGGTCGTCTCGCCCGTCCATTATAATATAGAGTAGTCGGATGAAGAATTTGTGTAGAAAGTGTAAGAATTCCGAGAATGTTGCGCGCGGTGAAAAATTGAGGTTATGGCGGTAAGGGTTGATAGCTTTATCTATTAGTATGCAGATGGCGTTGGCATTGTTGTCTATTTTTTGAAGATTAGGCTCAAATGAAGCATTGATCCATTATACAATAGAGTGTTTAGAGGACGAAACACTTAGAGAAGAGGAAGAATTGTAGATGGCGTGACTTGGACTGAAAAGAAGAAAGAAAAATCGAAAATTCTCATTTTGAGAAAAGTTATGTCAGAAAGAGTTGAATTCACTAATGGCGATTGGGATTGAATGAAGGAAGGAAGTTTGGCTAAAAATAGTCTCAAAATTGAGGTTATGGCAGAAAAATTGAGAGTTTTTGTTTCAGTTTTCTGCCCCGTGACTTTTTTGCACTTCCAGGCTTCTTTCATAATATAAAGTTGTTGGAAGAAGAAGAAAAACTTACAGAAATTGCTAGAAAGTAAGGGAAACGTCATTTGGGGAAGGAAGAATTGAGGTTAGAACGGAAAAAGTTGAGCGTCTCATCTTCATGTTTTGAGCTCGAACGAGACGAGAAGACAGGAAAAATCGAAACTGTCCATTTTGAGAAAAATCGTCGCGTGCACGTTGTCTGCATTCCTAATTGGAAGCCCAAGCCTTCCCCGCCACCGCCGGCACCGCTTTCAAGCCCTAACCAGACCGGGATCTTTGTAATGACTTTTTGTATTACAACATGAAAGTCGAACGTCTCAGTCACGGAAGTCGTGTTGCGCGCATAACAAGCGTTCGCTTTTGAAATCGCCCTTTCTTCGCAGCAAAGCGTTTTGCATAATTGTTATGTCGAGCTTATAATTTCGCCGCTTAAAACTCGTTAAGTGCGCCGTGAGTTAATAAGTCCGGCGGCTACTGCGCGCGCTGAAATTCGTTATCCGCCCGTTTGCCGCCTCCTCGGCGCTCATATCTTACTGCGTTCCATCTTACGCACGGGCAATTCATCTGCGTTTCGGGCGAACAATTGCGCTGGGGCATTAGTGTACTTCTTAAATTAGAAACGATTTAATTACATTAGCGCGCGCTCGCCGTTGCCGCAACGCGTCTTGATGAGCTGCCTCGGGGTTTCTTTCAAAAAAAGCCCCTTTTCTGTTTATGAATGCGCTCCTAGGTTTAATTAACGAATTGCCTCGGCTGTTATCTTAACCTTTCGCTTTCGAGATGAGTTGGCGTTTGTCTTATTCGTAATTATTGTTCGCAGCAAAGTCGACCTGCGATGGACGTGGATCTGCGAGAACAAGCGCTGCGCGAAGAAGGAAGCGACGAGTAGCGATCATCACGTCTCTCTGACGACGTGCAGCATGCTGTGCGGCTCGTCGATGCTCTGGCCCCAGCCGACGGGCCCGACGACGTTGGGCAGTCACTCGCTCGTCTTCGATCGCGAGCAGCTGGAGTTCAAGACCACCGCGGACGAACCGGCCAAGTCGTACATTCAATATTCGTTCGCGACGTTCAACTCGAACGTCGCGAACCTCGTCAGGCGGCAAGAGCACGAGCAGTCCGCGACGCCGCAGCGGGACTTCAACAAGTTCGTCGTGAAAGTGTCGGTGGCGCGCAGCGACGACTTGAAGCTGACGCTGAGCACGGACGAGAGCTACAAGATGACGCTGCGCTTGGAGGGCGAGAATTTGGTCGGCGCGGTGACGGCGGCGAACTTTTTCGGCGCGCGCCACGGCCTGGAGACGCTGCTCCAGCTGATATGGTGGGACGAGTTCGCCGCCGGCGGCGGGTCGCTGCGGATCGTGAAGGGCGCCAGCGTGCAGGACGCGCCCGCGTTCGCCTATCGCGGTCTGATGGTGGACACGGCGCGGAACTTCATGCCCGTGGCGAGCCTCAAGCGCGTGCTGATCGGCATGGCGGCGAACAAGCTCAACGTGTTCCACTGGCACGTCTCCGACTCGCAGAGCTTCCCGCTGGCGCTGCCCAGCGTGCCGCAGCTGGCGCGGCACGGCTCCTATTCGCCGGACGAGGTGTACACGGCCGCGCAGGTGAAGGACCTGGTGGAGTACGCGCGGCTGCGCGGCATCCGCGTGATCATCGAGGTGGACGTGCCCGCGCACGTCGGCAACGGCTGGACGTGGGGGCCCGCCGAGGGGCTCGGCGAGCTGGTGATGTGCGTCAACGCGCAGCCGTGGAGCTTGTACTGCGGCGAGCCGCCGTGCGGACAGCTCAATCCGGATAATCCGCACGTGTACGACGTGCTCGAGAAGATCTACCGCGACATCATCGAGCTGACGGGCGAGACGGAGATCTTCCACATCGGCGGCGATGAGGTGAACCTCGAGTGCTGGCAGCAGTTCCGCAATCGGAGCAACCCCTACGCGGACCTCTTCGACGTGTGGGGCAACTTCACGCTCGAGGCGCTCAAGCGCGTGACGAAGGCCAACGGCGGCAAGAAGCCGAAGCACGCGATGATTTGGTCCAGCAATCTGACGAAGCGGCCGTACCTGACGAAGTACTTGAACAAGTCGGAGGTGCTCGTGCAGGCGTGGGGCGGCAGCGATTGGACCGAGACGCCCGAGCTGGTCGGCACCGGCTACAGCGTGATCATCTCGCACGTGGACGCGTGGTACTTGGACTGCGGGTACGGCAGGTGGAGGGAGAACGGCGGCGCCGCGTGCGATCCGTACCGGCCGTGGCAGACCGTCTATCTGCATCGGCCGTGGAGCGGCGACGCGCTGTACCGGAAGAGCGTTCTGGGCGCGGAGGCCTGCCTATGGACCGAACAAGCCGACCGCGTGTCGCTGGACACGCGACTGTGGCCGCGAGCGGCCGCGTTCGCCGAACGCGTCTGGTCCGACGTCGGCCCGAAGTCGGGCTACAAGCAGGAACAATCGAACATGGAGGACGTCTACGCGCGCATTCAGACGCAGCGCGAGCGGCTCATATCGCGGGGGCTGAACAACGAGGCGCTCTGGCCGCAATGGTGTTCGCAGAATCCCGGCATGTGTCTTTGACCAGCTGTGACAGCGCAAACGCTGTTTGGCGGTTAATCGTTTTCAGTCACTGACTCGCTTCGCATCGATTGAATCCGATGCCGATCGCCGATTCGCATTCGAATGCAGGCGACGAATATGCACGACGAATATCGACGAACGGGACCTTTTTCTATTTTTAATGTAATGGTGCACTTTTATATTAATTCCGAAACTCTCACAGACGACATCCGATTTGAATCACGGTGCACGGTGATATTAGCGTAAGTTGTACATATACATATATTTGATCCTATAACTACGATTTACTGTTATATATGAATGGAAATCCGATTGTGACCAATGTTTGTGCCAATAATAATAAATCGAAAAATTACCATGCGCTATCGATTCGACAACTTCCAGAAGTCTCGGCAACATTATCCAGTCGCGAATCTCATCGAACATTTACGACTTTGTCATGGGGATCGAGATAATTGGCCAGATGCCCAAAACTCATTTTAGACACCCTCAAATATTAAAAATATGCCTATATTTTTATACCAGTTGATAGCTAAATTTTTACTAATTACGACTGTCTTTGTTTCATTTCAATTGATCAATTATTGACCGAGTTATAGGCAAATCATATGATTAATTTCTGTATTATAATTCAGCTGTATTTTTTAAATAAAAGAACGAAAATTTTGTGTCCATAACTTGGCCAATAATAGATCGATTGGAATGAAATAAAGACAAACGTAATTAGCAAAAATTTAACTTTCGACTGATATAAAAATATTGGCGGATTTTTAGTATTTTAGGGGTGTGTGTGGTTTTAAAACAAAAATTGTAAAAGTTTGGTGCATTGGAGAACTTCTCCAAGCTTGCTGAGGTTAGCGACTGATAAACGTCGAGTGTATCGCCGTCCACAATCAATTTAACTTCCCCCGGCACCGGGTTAAATCGAATTTCCCGTTTGTTTTCCCGCTTCCTTCAAAAATTAATTGCGACAACTCACAAATAACCGCGGCGTGCGCGACGTGACTGGAAAATCAACCGCGCTCCCAGTCGTAGATCAGCCCATCGACGTTTCTCCCGCGTTCTCTGTTTCGCTCGGGCAAGTTTCGTCCCTTCGCGGGCCTCGGCCGCTTATCCGCGCAAGCTGAGGAGGAACCCGTTCGGGGAATATCGCGGCGCGCAGCTTTCGAAGACTTTGAAACAGTGAAATCGAGAAATTTGTAGATGGAATTCAATTTGGAGCGGCGGCCGCCTCGACGCTCGAAACTCCCGAGGCGATCGGCCACTTCGTGCGCCGCGGCGCCACCGAATGGGACGACGCCTTGAGGATGAAAAGCGATAAAGGTGAGCGATACGAGCACATGGTATAAAGGCTGGAAACGTCGCATCGCATTTTCGTCAATCGAAACGCATACACATTCTTTTCGCGACGCTCCGGCTAGCGACACGAGAATAGCACGAAAGTGGATTAAATATTTTAACATAACGAGCTTTGATTTTGGAGAGTGTTAAGTAGGGGAGATCAGGTCTAGTTGAAGCCAGGGGCCAGTAGACCAATTCCTCATTATAAGTTCTTTATAATTTGTTCACAGCCCGGGGTTGTACTCGGGGTCTCTCTTAATTGTACGAAAAACCCCGTGGCAATCTTTATTTTTCAATCGCAAAAGTAAAATATGTGCACTGAATATGTTGGGTTCAGTAATTAATAATGAGCCGTTTTTCTGTAGTAAATTGAGATGAGAAAATTCAGCAGAGAAAATTGTTATATTATCATCCACATTTTCATCATTCTAAATAGAGATGACCATTGTATTGGATTGAGTAATAAGTAATGAGCGTTATTTTCTTTATTAAAAATTCGACTGTTGCTCATCGAACATAACAACTAAATCAATTATATATTCTGCGCTATTGCTAACGATATTCTGTCACCGTTCGCCCAGTTTGTCGATGCACCCTTATTAGAAATCGGTAGACATAGTTTCGAATTTGGAAGGTCATTTTCATGATTGAAGATTGCGAATGTTAACAAATGAAGAGGACTGAGTTATAGAGCATAAAATTAACTTTCGGATGGCATAGCCCACTTGTTCAAATGTTGTGCAAGTCATGGCAAGACAGATGTTTAGTTTAAACGCTCATTACTTATTACTCAGCCCAACATTTTGTTCTTATGACTCCGCATTTTGTGAAATCCCTTTTTCAATCCGTTTAATGCTCCCTATGGTCATTAGTAGTAATATTCCATTTCGTTAATGCCGGTAACATGAGATGAAATTAAAGTATCAACTTGCCCTGGAACTGGGACATGCTGGTTAAAAAATGTTGTTCTATAAAATGCAAAAATGCGGTGTGACAAAATTAAACTATTCCTTTGAAATTCAGCTGTGTTTTAGACTGATAGTGCGATTATCAGTTACCATGGCTTTCTCCTCAATATTCACTAAAATATAAGAAATATACAATAAGTAAAAACTAGGGCAACTATCCTCAAGCTCCCATACTTGACCCACATCTTAGGGTTAGTTCAAGGCTGATTCAGATGGATTTTTGGTCAAAAAATCCTCATAATAATGAGGTTGAGAAACAGGGACTCATTATCGACCAAAAATCTCCCTGAATCAGTCTTAAACTTCGTGGACCAGTTGGTATTGTGCACCCCCTTAGAGTATCCGTTCTTTTCTCGTCGTAGATATTCAATTTATATGTCTCTCCTTTACTTGACACTTCTTCCTATCAACGAATATAATTTTTCATCTCGAAGATAGATTATCCGATTGTTTTATTCCCTGCACGTCTAGTTATCATGAAATATTGGAAAATGAAATGATTCTAGAACGTCTACTGGACTGTCATTTATCACGAATATTGTTCGGTGCCGCGAAAAATAGTTCCTCTCGTTATTTTCCTCTTTAAGTTTGCGTTTTGCCATTATTTCCCCAAGACAAATTCCACTTCGCGCGACTTGCGTCGTTCCGTTTTATGAATATTTAAAATCAAGCCGGCTATTGTTTAGGGGCGCTTTTAGCCGCGCGAGATGATAGCTCGCGTGTGAGCACTTTTCGCATCAAGCGTTTCCCCGCAGGAAACAGGATTATCGTTTCACGTCTATTGTTGGCTCACGCCCTGATGTGAATCTACCTACGGGCATTAAAGGAAGAGCTTTATGTGGTGCTGCCCTCTGTACCGATAGGAATTCTTTTAGGTTTTCTTTGAAACAATTTTTATAAATGAACCCTTTGCACTCGAGCGGCTCCGATTCGGTACCAAGTCGATTACAAGTTTGCACTCGAGCGGCGCCGACGCGGCGCCC
>JARRAA010017027.1:0-31387 GCA_030557295.1 Ecitodaemon sp. MM-2014 | reverse complement strand
TAGCAGAGTGGCAAACTCAATTCGCCCGCAACTCTTTTATCCCATATTGTATGGTTTATGTGAATGACAAAGCTGTTTCCAAAATCTATGTTCAAAACTCTTCTGTCACATCAAATATCTTAAATAAAAGGCACAACTCTGTGAACTCTGGCAACTATGATGTCAGATTATATGAGTTTGTTAACAAACAACTACATCATGTTGGGAAACTTCAATTATTGCTGAGTAAATTTGATAATATAGTACAGAGGAATTGTCAATCTTTCACCTGTTTCAACTTTTAATTTCGGGTTGTAATGAGATCCTTCGTCAATGTGGCGAGGTGATGCTCGGACGTTGGGTGTGCCAACGTGCGAGCGTTTTTAAAAGTCCGACGACTTCGCTGAATCTGAGTGTGTGGATTGGCCCAGACGACTAGCACAACAACAACCGACGTCCACGATAGGCGTATCAATGCTAAGGGTAGGTGCGGTATGACGACGAGAGCAAACGAGCGACTGGGACGACGCCAGTGTGCGATGCAGATTGTCCGCCAAAGGTTACCAAGAGAGCAAACGACCGACTGGGGCAATGCCAGTGTGCGATGCAGATTGTCTCGGAAAAGAAAAGGAGAGCAGAGCAAACGACCGACTGGGACTACGCCAGTGTGCGATGCAGATTGCTAGCTAGGGGGGAAAGGAGTCGGCTATTTCAACGACGAGACGGTCGTGTGAGAGGAGAAGAGCTTTATTTAAGTAAGCGCACTCCATACTGACTGCCGACTGACTCTCGACTGCAAAGTATCGGCTGCAGAGTCTCGACTGCCTCTCGACTGCTGTTGCTCGCGCTTTTATACCCGCTACGAGGCATGGTCGTACCACCTCGCAGCTCTTCACGACGCATCGGTACCGCACTGCAGATGTGCCGTACCTTCTCCGCACCCCTCACTGTCAGCACTTCACTCGCGACACTCTGAGTTGTCGCGGCAGCGCGCGCTCGCGCTACACACTCCGCCTCTGGGAGCAATAGACGCCTCGGCGATGCTTCCAGGACCTGTTGTGGGCTGCGGATGTTTACGAGGTCGTCCCCTGCGACGAATGGGCTGAATCGGTACTGCCGTGTTGTCCTCTCCTTGGAAGGCGGTCAGTCGGAGGCGTGGTAGGTCCCTAGGACTGTTGTGGGATTCTCTGATGATGCCACCTTGTAACTCGTTGGTCCTTTTGCCTGGAGTATCACATACGGGCCATCTCGGCGTGGTGCCTAAGGAAGTGACTAGTACACACGTCTGTGAAAGATATTACTTATTTGGACGGCGATCAAGTCAACTATCTATTAACATGGATTACAAATCATGTATGTAATGAATGTAAGTAAATGTATTAATTGATTAGTTGAAGGACCTTCGATCCATGGCCACATGTGTACTGCAATATTTATGTTATAGGTAAAAGACTATCCAACAATGGCGGATGAAGTACTTGATAGGCGGCGAGTTAATTATCCGTATCACTACTGGGGCTTAATTGCAAACCACGCAGTTTCTATATTAGCTGATTATCCTAATGTTATATAAATGCAGAAATTTGCAATGTATGAGACGTCAAGTGTATTACTTATTATGTGATCTCTAATGTAGTGGATCTATTGCAGAAGGCGCTTAAGCTTCACACCAAAACTAAAAGACACCTAAATTCAACGGCATGTCATTCTTATGGCAATGCGAAAGATTAAAAGAGAGCATCTTCTTAACGACTTTACAGTTGAACAATGTATCAACATTTTTCTAGATTGTGTCATATTTGACTCAAGAGACGTAAGTGCGAAATATCGATATACATAAAATAAAAATATCCATACACCTTAAATATTTACAGTACAACAAAAACAATAATTAAACATAAACTAAATGATTGAAACATGTTGATGCAATTAGATATATTTTTGAAAACCGAATACTAGGACACATCGGATACTGGTGGCAACTATTAAAGAATGGAAAGCATACCGAAGCACAGAAACTAATAAAAAACATGTGTTATACTCCGGAATAATTTACCAAACGAATTTAATCATTTGCATATCCACAAACTATATAGATATAAACATCCAGATAAGGTCTGAAATTCGATCCTATGAACAAATTATCAACGAAATTAACAAAAACGGAGAAAGGGTTGACTCCAATACCATAACTGAATTAATACTGAATATAAGACAGGATTTAGTTTTTTTTTTTTTAATACAAAAATACACCAGATCGAGAAAACCACTTTCGCGAGCCGCACCAGAACTCGCGACTGAATAGTTGTTTGTTTAAACAAATATCGCGAGCCGCGCTGGAAGAAGCGCTAAATAGTTTTGTTTATTTAAATGGTGATCTAGCCGAGCCGGATGATGCGTGCCGTGAACGGAATTTATAAACAATCATTTAGGGATTGGCGATGAAGTGTTGCGAAGCCTCATGGCTAAGATGCAGCTTGCCCTGTGGAAAAGTACTGAGAGCCCCCCTGCGAGGATGAATCTGACCGCTCACAGTGGTCTTATTGTTTCGGGCAGCTAATGGGGGGGGGGTCGATTCGTATATAAGACGAGCAATTAATTACCAAAGTCGGTGATCGATTAATCCAACGCCGTCACGCTGTCACGCAGAACTTCGACAGGTTTCTAGGTTTCTTTTTATAATAAATATTCTGCCAAGTCGTGTTGTGTTTAATTTGGCCCGGTCGCTAACCGGTAAGTCATGGCCACGACAAGCGAGTCGCTTTATGATAAGGGTTGGACTCCTTTGGTAAAAGCTTGTAGCAACGGCCATTTTGATTTTGTGCGTGAACTGCCGCAACACGGCGTTGATGTAAATGCAGCTTGTGATAAGGGTTGGACACCTTTTAAAAGAACTTGTGTCCATGACCATCTGAATATTGTACGCGTACTGCTCAATCAGGAGAAATATGTTGTGGCTATAAATACACTAGATAATAAAGGTTGAGCTCCGTTGAAAAGGGCTTGTGCACAGGGCTACATTGATTTGGTATGCGACCTGCTTTATCATCGGGATGTAGATATAAATACTGTCGATAATCATTTTTGGGCTCTGAATTATACGACATCGAGTGCACACAATAGTTTGGTTGGGACTCCTGTAATTAGTGCTCGTTTCCGTTGGAATCATGGTGTCATCAGAGAATCAAATATTTTATGTTATAATTCATTTATGTAGATTTAATAAATAATTCTATTTCATACAAGCGAGGCTGAATAATCAAAACAGTTGATTTGCTTAATTGTGTGGCGTAGGAATGTTACTAAGTATTCGGCATACTGTCCGCAGTTTTAACCACAGTTAGAGATGATGAAGATACCTTTTATTAGACATCTAGGAAATTTATTTTTCCTAGTCTGCGATGTGTTCAGTGGCGTGACTGTCTTCCCGAAAGGCCAGTTCTGGGCTTGCCATCTTTTGGGTTTCCGACTATTATTCAAAATTAGTTTGAATGTTCATCTTCCGCAAGAGGAATCAGTTTATAAGTATGGATATAAGGGACTGTATTGTGACGTACATTGGGAGTCTACCTATTGCCGTTTTATTGTATAATTAAAGTAATCTTCTACGAAGCGAGTTAGTGGTATAGAGGAGGTGTTAGTGGGAAACGCGCCAATGCAGGAAATAGCATCATATTTAATGGTTATATTAACATCATCAATGTTTAAACTGCTTCAGGCCAACAACCATGCTTGGGAACCCATCCCTTCGGCTGCATTCACATCCACATTGTGTTAATCTTGGTTGAGCAGCTCACGTACAACGTCAATGTAGCCCTTCAAACCTGCGGCCCACAAGTGAGTCCGGCCATTCTGAATGCCGCATTCACTTCAACATTGTGTTAACCTTTGTTGAGTAGCTCGCGTACAATATCAAGGTGGTCATCAGAACAAGCGGTATAGAGCCATCTTCATCGGCTGCATTTCTATCCACTTTGTGTTTATCTGTGCTGATTGTGAGCAGCTCTCGGAAAACATCAAGGTGACCATTATAAAAAGCGGAATAGTATGGAATCGTGCCACATAAATCCCGTTATGATTAATTGCTTGGCAAGTACTTACAACATTGATAGTATTTATTTAAAATATTTCCACAGTTTGCTTTTTTACACAATTTACAACAAACACACATAGTAACAATGATAATAAATTCGTTGCTTGATTGACTTCGTCTTTTTCGTTTTCATCATCTTAATCTCTTCACAATACTTTACACAAATCTTTAAATAAATAACTCGGATTAATTGACTAATCTTTACAATTCAGTACTTTCCCTCTCATCAAACGTTGCCGTATGTCATACGGCTTGGGGCTGTTTCCTCCAACTGTTCTTACTTCCCGTATGACTTGTTTGCGTACTCTAAAACACCAGTCCGTATAAAATATTCATTTTACCACGTTAGTATCAATATGCTTATACTTTTACAACTCACCCTGTATGTAAGCACCTTCCGTCCATTCGACCCCAACATCCCCATGCTCAAACTTAAAGCTGTGTCATACCCGGAATGACCTTCGCCACGCCTCTGCTTCCTGCAGCACATGCGCGCCACCTTATGGGCCTGTTTTTTAAAAGTGGGCGTGGCAAACGTATAGAGAATGGGGTTCAGCGCAGAGTTGATGGGCATAATGTAAATCGCAAGCGAGGCGTAGACAAAGTTCCGATAAGTTTGATTAAGATCCAAACCTGGAACCATGGGAAATATTTGAAATCGACCGGTCTAATATATTTAAGGGTAGCTTACCGGCAAGGGTGGCCATTTTGATAGCTATAATTGGTACCCAGCACAAGCAATCAGTGAAGACTATGATCCCAAGGTGTTGTGCAACGCGTTCCCGGTCCTGGGTCTGTTGGGTGGATCTGCAGGCGACTGTAGACACTCGAATGGTTTTAATCATTCGCAGATACGCGTAGCAGATGAACGCCAAAGCGGAGAGATTGATGAAGACGAACATGGCAATGGAATATTGCCACCCCTAAAAGCGATATGTTTAATAGATGTGTCTACCTCATATGGACCACATGCTGCTTACCTTCCCGTATGGATTGTGAAGATACAACGGCAGACAAACGCCATTAGAGTTGTAAAAGTCGTAGCCGAAATACGGATGAGTCATTCCAAGCATCGGAAGTATTGCGATCACGGCGGCGATGATCCACAACGCGACCAATCGCAACGCGACGAACTTGAAGCTCAGTTGGTTGCGCGGGAAAGGGCGTGTCACTGACCGGAAGCGATCCCAGGTCACCAGCGTTAGGATCAGTACGCTGGACTCGCAACTCAGTGTGTTTAAGAATCCTAGAAAACACGATTTTAAATTTAAGCAAAATTGGTTTGGGGTCGATGTAATTGCGAATAATTACCGCTCAAAGTGCACCAGTTGCTGTGCCTCCAGACGAACTCGTTGAGGAGATACTCGCCGCGATAGTACTCGTCGACCGAAGCGATAGAGAACAAGTAGAGCGACATTAAAAGGTCAGAAATGGCGAGGTTCTTGATGTGTAAGGAATCCACGACGTTTGAGTGGCGAGTGACGAATTGTCGCCCGAGGATAACAATCGAGTTGCCTACGAATCCGATCAGGGCCATTATCCACACACTGAAAATGAAACAGAGTAAAGTATACAATGATTGATTTTGAAAGATGTTTACTCGACAAAAACAAATCGCGAACTGAGAACAAACAGCGGCACGTGGCTATTTATACTTGGTACTAGGGAGTGGGGACTAGTGGGGTCAATTACGTCATGGTCACCCTACTGATTGTGAGTATAAATGCCACATTCCCCAAGCAACTCCTTAGCTCCCCCCTTCCTGTTGGGTAGGTTCCACACCCGTTTGGCGGGCTTCGCCCCGCCCTCTATTCCCGTAGTAACCTGGAGCCATCACCATTAGGGTGGGTTTCCCCCAGTTTCGGCGATCGAAACATGCCCCCATATGGGGGCCGATAGACCCCCTCAGAATGAGGGGGGAGTAGATCGACATCGGAGGGTTTAGTGGAATCACCACATACCCTGCGACGTACGCAGGCATCCTAAGGGATTACCTCCAACTGGGAACCAAAATGGCAAAAAAAAGAAACAACTCCTTACAGATTCGGTTTGTTCGTTTGATTCGTTGCGTCGCGTCACGTCGGGAGATATTCACATAATAAAACTATTAGGTTGAATAATAAATCAGGAGCGTTTTCCCTGTATTAAAACTGCTTCTCATCAAATATAACAACAATTTTACCGATTATCTATACTCCACTATATATCAATTACGATATCTTTATGATATCCACCAGTTTGTCGATATTATAGAAATCGTTGTTATATTTGATGAGAACCCGTCGAATTTCCAAAAATGAAAAGAATTATTTATTATTACCTATTATTCAAGTTAATAAAATTACCTGGTACGTAGAATAATACTGTCAAGCAAATGCTCCTTAGATGAAATACCATCACCCTTAGGCTCGCACACTTTGACCAATGGTGCGTTTGCACACATCGCAAAAGAATCGAAATATCTGGAAGTAAAACCAGATAATTAGCAATATAACAATATTTAATTTAAAATGAATTACTATCAATATACAATACTTACAAATAATGTAATTCAGTAAGAGGTGTAAACACACTTGATGAGACTTTGACGTGATTATTATTTTGCAGATCTCTGAATATGTAAATAAATTAGAAACATGCGAAGAGGACATATTGCCAAAGAAATACTTACAGTGATGTTAAGTTTGGCATCCATTGAAACGTGTGTTCATTAATATACTCAAGACTGTTCAGATTTAATTTTCTATAACAAGAGAGTCAATTTAAATTCACAAATTAAGAAAGGGCTTGTAAATTTTGTTTAAATTTTTTTCCCGCTCATTCTGGTATAGATTGATGTGCTGATTTCATATCTGGTCTAACAGATCAGGTCATTTTTTACAAGTAGAGGTTCAAGTTCGAAAATCACGATTAAATTGAGAATTTCGTAATGAACAGATTAAAAAAAATCGATTCGAAAGTGGCGCAATCTTTCAAAAGCGCAGAGTCGGAACAAGTGATCAAAATCTGTAAGTTCCCAACTTGTTTCTTTCAGTTTCTTTCAACATGTCAAAAATGACCCAATATTCGATTGTTGTTAGTGGATTCGTAATCAGTGCATTAAAATATACATGTTAGCATTTTGCAAAAAAAATTCATATCAACCAATGTAATCAGATTTCCCCAACTTGTTTATTACTTACAGCACGCGAAGACTGGCGAGGCCTTTGAAGGTCCTGTTCAAAAGGGTTGTTATTCGATTTCCCGACAGATCCCTGGAACGGATTTATCAATGTCAATTAATCTCCTTCATATACTTCCATTTAAACAAAAATATCTCCTTTATTCAGTAAAATATTTCATGTTTTAAAATTTTTGTAAGAAATCATTTACATCGCCGATAGTGATTAATTTTCCGAAATCGATTTGTCTGTACTTAACTCTACATATGGAATACGGCAAAATGAAGTTGCTAACTAGTGTCTGGTTCAAAAGGATTTATTTGTTGATGTTAATTTATTATCCACAGGACTCATCCCTACACGGCCAATGGATTCAATAAATTTAGGAAACTCGACAGATTTATCTTCTGTTACGTTAATCACACGTTGTTTGTTAACTCCGCAGCATGATGTATTTATATGCAGAATAATGTTTTTGCATGTTGCTATTTATAGACTGATATAGTTATTTGCCTTACAAAAGCAGAGAATTTGTATAGTCAGAGAAATATTTTCTTTTAAACATTTTCGTCACGAACCCAGCGGGAAACGCTGGCCAGAATGAAAATCACCGCTTCGAATTTTAGCCCTGGTCCCCAGCGTCCCTGGAAATCGTGTGAGACATGCCAATCGTTCAAATCGAGGCAAACAACCAACTTTGGACATCAGTCGAAGCAACTTTCGTGTTTTCATCAAACGCGACCCCGCGAACAATTCTCCTTAGACACTTCTGAACAGTTAGTTGCAATCGGCAACTGGCAATGTTTGATTTGAAGTTCGGTCGCTTTCAATAAATGAAAATTCTGGTTTAACATTTTGTCAGTGTGTTGAAAAATTAGATTTGCACATATTTCCACCTCTCATTCCACCAGATTTTTGTGGGAACAACATTAAATAATTCATGTTATCGCAACAAAAATTCAAGGAGTATTTTCGAGAAGAAATAGGTAATTGTGTTATCATATGTCATGCGACCTTTCCTGCAAGGGAAGGGTTTGCAATCAAGGACAACGTTACGCAGTATCAACACGTACATTATATGATAAAATGCAGAACGCGGGGGGTGGATGTAGATGAGTTTGGAATAGAATAGAAGCATGAATATGGATATAGAGATCCACTATGAGTAGCGGAGATACGGCTAGGTCTAAATCAAAGATTGGGAGTGAAGGAGGCGTAGAGATCACACTATATAGGATGAAGATAGGATGTTGGAAGTTTGTTGTGTAAGTTCCTGACTCAAGTTACCAAACAAACGGAGATCGAAAACGGAAGATCCCAACAGGAGTTTCATCACACATAACAGAGTCATCCATATGCAATTAACTAAACCATAAACCGAAAATAGTTCAATAATAAATTTATTCTCGTAACACTCACAAGTTAATTAAGGAGTGTCTCATTGGAGCGTCGGCGAAAGCCTCGTCCTCGAGACGGGAAATCTTGTTGTTCGCCAAGGACAACGTTGCCAAATTAGCTAATCCTTTCTCTGTGACCGCATCTCCATCGCTTTGTTTACTTTTACTTAAGTCGTTTTCTTGCAAACTGTTATTGCTATTATTTAGGTTGCTCGCAGTTTTGTTTATTGCATCAGAGTCGACACTGGAAATATAGATTGTTGGAGTGATGTCTAGGGGGACGACCAACCAGGACGATATTTCAATCTGCGTAAGGAGATTGCCTTGAAGTTTTCTGAAACGTCAAATTAAATGTGTTGACTTTGTATAAAGTCAAGGATACTCAAGGTATGAATTTTAGTCGAAAGGTCGCACTTAACGAAAGGTTTCAGGACGGTTACTTACAATGTTGTCAAGTTGTAAAGAGACGCGAACCACTGAGCATTAAGTTTTTCGATTTTGTTGTTGCTCAAATCTCTGAAAATTAATTTATTAAATTTTCGCAAATATCTCCTATGAAAATGGAAATGTGAAAATAGAAATGAAAGTAGCAGAAAGGAAACCTCAAAAAAATGATGAAGCGATAAAGATGAAGGGAGATATTTCGGAACACTAGAAGAAATCTTTTTTTCCTATTATCCTGCGGCAGTCGTGAGGCGATCGAGCGTAAGACCGCTATCCACATCAAGGACTTACAATTCAATCAGCTGGTCCAGGCCGCCAAACGTATCGGGATCGATCGAGGTGATTGAGTTATGGCCGATGCTCCTGTAACACAAAGTCGTAAACTAGAAATGATGAAATGTTGAAATGCCCGCATGCACCATCGAAGACTTCACAAATTCAATAAAGACAATTAAAATGCGAGTGATAATAAAACGAAGAAGAAACCAAACTAGTTCGATTAACTGATAATTTTTTTAACCTGTTAACTTGGTAAATTTTTAAAATTTGATATGAATTCAATGAAAATTTAAATATATACAAGTTTGGTAAAATGCTGTGAAGAGCAAATCGGAACAAACTGAACAGGTTTTTCATAATATCATTCGCAGCATCAACTTATTTACAAGTTTTAATAGAACAGCTTCGCGATGTAGAAAAACTTGTTCAGGAATAAACCAATACTAGGATAGTACTAACTCCTCAGATCCTCGGGATCAAGGTTCGCTAATACAACTACGCTCGTGTCCTTCTAGTAATACCCTCGGCACTTTGAATTTTTGCTTTTTTCGTGCTGGTTTTCTTATATTTTCTTTCCACATCTTCTTAGTTATAGAAAACCTACTTGAATCTCTTCCACTTTCTTTCCTTACTTTTCGTTTTTTTCCTTTACCCTCGTTTTCATGTAAACAGGTCGTTCTTACATTGTCATAACATCACTTCACTTATGCATGCTTGAATACATGTTTCCAGAATGTCTAATAATAAAGAGAGAATCGTTTAAATGTAGGCAACGCTATTTTCCACCCTTATTGCTTAAATATCTGGCTCCTACTAAATTATGCCCCAGACGTAAATTCGCAAAAAAAAAGAAATCAATTCCGAGGAGTATAGAGGTTTGCTGCAGTGGACTCAATTATGCATGCGAATTTCGTCATCTCCAAGATGAGGTCATTTTCGGTCGGCCATCTTGAAGATTTTATGCAAAGCAAACAGCTGCGAATGTCAATTCGGATGCAACCTGTTTTTTGATTAGATCAGCGGAGAATGCTTCCGTTTATTGCGACATATATTTTGCGTATACTTTACGACTATGTTGAAATATATTGTTATGTATTAAAGCTTTACGTTTTATGTATTAAATACATTTTTTTGGGGCTAGTTGACGTAAATGACTATAATGTTTTTCTCAGAAATTAACCACTACCATTCGAAAGCTCATTTTCTCATTTGTTAACATTCCTAACTTTCAATAATAAAAGGAGCGCCAAAATTGGCTCCTCAACTTTTTAGAATCTGGGCCACTTGATTTCTGTCAAAGGAGTATTGATCAACTGGTTGAACAGCGGCGATATCAACATCCGTATCTATTTGAAATGGAAAATAATGTTTGACAGTACTTACAACAGTCGTAGATAATTGTGCTGAACTTTAAACAACTTGTCATGAAGATGAGTCAAGTGATTTCCATCCAAATGTCTGCAACAAGAATACATCTATTGATACAGAATTAAACACCAAGTTACAATAACTACATCTCCTTTTATAAAGATATAATTAACATAACCAAGCCAACAGATCAATCAGTCTGTCTGAAAATGATTGCAAGTTCTGCTACTTTATATTTGTAATTTAATTCAATTGCTGTACGAAGAATAAACTTGTAGGAATCACCACCACTGTAACGTAACTCGTGTGAAGGTTTTTATGATGTCATATCAAAAGATATTGAAATCTCAGAACTCGAGAGTTTTATAATAAAAAATTGCTAATTGAATTAAATCATATCGATCCTAGTCTTAACTTATCAACTACACAAATAACATAAGAGCTAAAGTCGTAAATATTTAACAAATGTTATAGAATATAAGAATGACATGGAGTCAGATCGATAAATTCCATATCAGAAAGTCCGCCCTCGAAGCAATTGCCTGAAAGGTATCTACTGACTCGCAGCTTTCACGCGATGACGCAAATAAGGAAATAAATTTAGCTGCGTTGTTCAATACTAAGTAATTGTGCTTCTGGCGAGTACCAAGTATTTTTATAATAGAAACTATAAAAGCGTTGCTCTTAAATATTTGCTATATTCGTTATTAAATTCTTTGCGACAAACCTATTTTCATGTGGCGGATATTACAATTGGAGCGGCACAAAAGAGGCAATATTTCCCGTTAAAATCTGACAGATTCCAAGAAAATTTTCATAACTTCCGCTAGAATGTCCATATAATATACTATATAGGATATAATAGAATGTGCAGCGTCAGTGCTTTGTTTTGCATATTGGGTTAAGCAAAAAATAATGCGCGTTTAAACTAAACATCTGTCTCGCTGAGATTTGGCCAAGCCAATTTCTGGCAAAGGTGTGAATGAAACATTACCTAAAAGCTTTTGTCCCATGACAGCGTGAGTGGACGGTAAAGTAAAATTGTGATTGGGGAAAACGCATTTTCGGCTCGAATAATGGTTCCGGAAGTGCTGATACCGGGGCAAGCGATTTTTTATCGTTCCAATATGGCACGATAAACGCACGATACGCTACTGTATCGGCACCGCCAAATAAAGATACTAATTTTTCATCAAAATAACGCTTCCTGGCCAACCTGTGTTTTGCAACAAGTGCATGAAAGCAGTGATTTTAGTAGTGTGCAGAAACACTCTTGTAGATCTTTGATAATAATTCATCGCCCTGTTTGACTTTCGATGTGAATAAGAGGAGAAATTGTTTTTGTACCTTCCAATTTATGTTATCCGATCTAGTTATCAATACTATTAGGTTCAATAATGCACAGTTGTATTGAGAATTAAATATCATAGAAAATACGTTTCAAGGGCAATTATCAAGGGCAAACTTTACTAATTTTACTTTCTTGCAAAAATCCGTTGATACGAAAGAGTTGGGGCAATTGAAGTATCTCCGAAACTATTAACCGGACCTTAACACTGACTGAAGAATTTATTGCGTGACAGCAAGCGTTGAAGTATGCGTACACAATGTTTATTTTTTTATATAAACCTAGTAAACATAATTTAGTTAATATTAATTTTTGTCTCCGTCGGTCAAATATCATTTGTTTCGAATCAAAAAGTGTTAAGCTATAATTAATTTCATATATTCATATATTCCCAGAAGAAATGGCCTATAATTTAAATAGTTTCTTATAACTGGAATTTTATTTCAAATGTTACGATAGGGGCAATTCCGACACCATTAAATAAAAGCGATATTTACGTTCAAAATATCACACAGATTTATCATAGTTATAACTTTTGCTTGAATAATAACAGATTAACTAGTTTGGCCTAAAATTAAATGAAAAACTTGGAATCCGCCCGAAATTTACTTCGAATGATGTCGAATGTATTTCATAACATGATGATTAATATATGATTGCTTTATCACTATACTGCTGAAATATAAAACATGTTTATTAAATTAATACTTATTAATTACGTTAAATTTTTACTGGAATTTCATATTGCCCAACTTGCCCCATACCCTTTCCCAACTGGCCTCACATACAGGGCATGCTGGGCAGTTTTGACTGGCTTCAATTAAACAGGTGTAGCTTCTAAATGCGATAAGGTAGAAACAACTATATATAGGCTTTATGTAGAGCGATAAATTGCCAATAGATCGTCATGCAGAACTGGCGATTTGGGCTTTTATCGATCCAGCAAAAACCTGCTCAACTAATTCGAATCAAGTACGACTTGACTTTTTGACTGTTTTTAGTCTGGACCTACTGGATCAATATCAATTCAACATCGAAAGTTGAATTATAGAAAATGCAATACTTACAATTCTTCGAGGTGGTTGTTGAGAAGGCCGTCAAAACAATATTCTAGCAGACTCTTGATTTGACAGTGCTTCAAGACTCTGAGCAACGAAAAACAACACAATATTAACGAACAATTATTTTATAATTGTACAATTAGATATTCTATAATAAACTTCTAGTATTATAATTTTCCTGATTTTCCGGTACCAAATAATTTAAGCACTTCACAACGACCCTGGGGGTATAATAGGACGACATAATCCATGCAGGTCTGCTATAAACCGGAAGAAATTTCCAAAACACATACATATTAATCAGAGTCGACCCCCACGCTTTGACTCAATAATTAAACAGTTCCCCAATATCAAATTAACAATCTTCTTTAGATGTACAGGAGATCCTATAATCTAGAGCATCATCATCCCTCTTAGAGGTAACTCGCCAAACCGAGGCACAAAGTATACAATTTCAATAGCCAGGAATACAAAGGACGCATGAGGAAGATCCTTCTTGTAGTGCCTATTAGAGCATCCCATTATCTGAATGAATAGTATCCTTGAACAGTAGTTGCGCATAGAGTATAAAAGAAGGTCTTTAGACTTGGAGGACAGGACCTTCCAGAGGACTTTGATGCGTCATCCACTATTCTGTTAGGTGATCGACAAAGCCATCTAAGAATATTTGTGAAGCTAGTTTGTTAGGTTCAGATGGTCTTTAGTCTTGAAGGACAGGACCTTCCAGAAGACTTTGAAGCGTCGTCCACCTTTCTGATAGCTGATTGACAAAGTCATGTAAGAATATTTGTGCAGCTTGTTTGTTAGATTAGGTTAGGTTAAGTTGTATAAGATTAGGAAGATTTGTAGACTTAGAGGACCAAGCCTTCGAGAGGACTTCGAAGCGTAGTCCACCTTTCGAATGGTTGATTGTCAAAGTTGCCGAAGAATATTTGTACATCCAGTTTGTTAGGTTACCCCAAAAGATATCAGTACAGCAGAACTGCAGTAAGTAAACTTTAAACCTTGAAGGTTAATCACTTCGACTGCCTTTGACAAGTTTGCGATTAAAGTTTCGTAATTAAAACTATTTTCGCGGGACAGAACAAAGCACATCACGTCGCTAATTAATCCCATCACGACGTTCCAAATAATTCACAATTAATCACGCGCCAAAGTTTGTTTACTCAACGCTTACGCATCGGAAATAAACGCACGCCAATTAAGATCACACCAAACCTAACCTCAGCGAGTCGCACGTCATCAGAAATTGTTGAAACAACTCCTGCCGGACTGAAAAAAAAAATTATTAGTTAACTCGATATGTCCAGTCGACAATGCGCGAAACAATCGTCAGACGCCGCCGGGTTAATTAACAATTGACACTTATGCGCTTTGCGTTACGCCAATTGGTAACAATATGCACCAAATATGTCCGCGGGATCGAGCCGTCATTAGTCGAGCGACGAACGACAGTGTTGCTCGGAGATTCGAAATGGTCCAAGTGGTGAACAAACTCTACGAGCAGGACACCAGACAATGGACGCAATACCTGGCAGTGATCTCAGGTAAAACTTAAGTTTGAGATTTCATGATTTTCTTTAAATTTTGTTTGCGTTTCAGCCACGATTGTATCGATAGCTGCCGGAGCATCAATAGCTTGGCCCTCGCCCTCGGTCCCGCGCCTCTTGGCAGGGGAGCTGAGATACGAGGTGAGCAAAGAGGAAGGTTCCTACATTGCCATTATCTCTGCTCTTGGCAATATCGTGGCTAGTCCTGTTTCGGCATATTTGGTGGATCTCATTGGCAGGAAGTGGACCATCATGCTGATATCGCTACCGCAGATTGTTTCATTGATTTTGATCAATCTATCAAGGTAGAAATATTCTCTTTGCTTTCAAAAAAAAGGTTGAGAACGTTTGTTTTAGTTATTCGATTACTTTGCTGTACACTGCGCGCTTTCTTGGGGGTGTTGGTGAGGGCGCCACCTTTACGGTGATGGCCATGTACATCGGAGAGATATCCGAACCTGGAATACGAGGAACTCTGGGCTCTTACATCTCTTTAACTCTCCGAGTTGGCATGTTACTGATCAATCTTTTAGGTTCTTATTTTAGTATCGAAACGACAGCCTTGCTCTGTCTGATACTCCCCGTCACCTTTCTTGTGACCTTTTTCTTCATGCCAGAGACACCCTACTATCTCTTGATGAAAGGCAACAGACAAGCGGCACAAAAATCTCTGCAATTTCTCCGCCAGATCGAGAACGTGGACGAGGAACTAGACAAACTAGAAAACGACGTTCACCGTCAACTATCAGAAAGTGGCACGTTCAAAGACCTCTGGAGAATATCAAGTAACAGACGTGCCTGCATCATCGTCATAGGTTTGAGGACCTTCCAACAATTCTCGGGAATATCCGCCTTCACCCTGTACACGCAACAACTGTTCAAGGAAGCCGTCAGCGGGATGTCTCCAAGCCTCTCGGCCAACATCTTCAGTTCCATTCAACTGGTCCTGACCTTCCTCTCCTCTATCCTAGTGGACATCACGGGGAGGAAACCTCTACTGATCTTCTCCTGTGTGTCCTGTTTTATTGTCCTGACGATCGAAGCTGTGTACTTCATTCTCCGAGACTTTACAGCCATAGAAGTATCGTCTCTATGGTGGCTACCCCTGGGAGGCATGATACTGTACATCATAGTGTTTTCCGTGGGCCTAGGGAGCATCGTGAATCTCATGCTGGGAGAACTGTTCAGTCAAAGCATCAAAGCCAAGGCGATGTGTCTGATGAACATCTACTTCGCAATCGCGATGAGCGTCACCACGAAGTTCTTCCAGTTCATGACGGACCTACACGGATTGAGTATACCCATAATGGTCTTTGGGGCGTCTTGCGGGTTGGGCGCACTGTTTTGCTATTACTTAGTCCCGGAGACGAAGGGAAGGACATTGGAAGAGATTCAGCAATTACTTAAAGACAACACTAGCAGATGTTCCTCTAGGAAGGAATCTGGGTGTGGAACGGGACAATCGACCAATGTAGATTTATATTAATTATGTGTTACCGACAAGACTATATAGACAATATGTACTATACTAACTGATTAATTAAATAAATGTTTATACTTACAAGTTGCGTATTCGCGTGTTTTGAAGAGAGGCAAACGTCGTGGAGTCCGGATAGGCGAAATTATTTCCACTAAGATCTCTGATTACAAGCACAAACAAAATTGCATTAATAAATAATTCATTTTCCAGTGCACGATCTTACAGCAACTCGACAATTTCTTTCTCCAACTCAAACATCTCCTCGATGGGAGGTGACAACTGGAGATGCAAATGTCGACAAATAATATTCCTCTGAAGGCATCGGCATCCTTGATTTTTCGCATTCCTGACATTCCCATCGTTCTCAGGACTTGCGGAGTCTGGCAAAACCTCCAGATTTTCATCCCTCGCCTCTGTATCCGATGAATTATTTGCCATAGCCTGCTTACCAGCAAAATCTGCAAAGTGCACAAATTCACGACACGCACCACAACCGAACGAACGAATCTAAAACGATAAACGCTTAAAGATAAAACAAGTCGAGCGGAATATATTGGAATGCGTCGAATGTTGGCAGCTCAGAAGTGGAAATGTCAAGTGATGCGAGTCGAGACGTCGAATATTTTTGCATTTCGTGTTGGTCCCTGGCATTTATTGAATTCTACGCAGACGTTTTTATCCTTTTCGTTTCTGCTGATTTTAGATTGAAAACTAGACTCTCTAACATGTAACAGAAAACTTTAAACCCCCATAAAAAAACGAGAAAAACAACGATGACGTATGGACTTTAGGACAGATTGTTACTCATGAATGATTGATGAGTTTAATTAACTCTCGAACTCACGACAGTATGCAGGCAATTCGTCGATAATCGCCCCAGGCCGTTTCCTGAATTGCTTGTCCAGCAAATGGTGTTGCGGCTCGTCGACGCAGGATGCCTCGTCGGATCCGTCGGGGCAGTGCACGGCGTCGTCACACCAATGTCGCTGGGGCACGCACAGCAAGGACGAGTTGCACGGAAACGTGCCCACCGGGCAGTCACCTGCAAGGAATAACAATGCGTCGTTAATCAACTAAATCGGAACCAAAATTTGAAACTATTATCAACTTTAATCACGATAGGAGTGTAAGGAACATTTTCCAAGATCATCAGTGTCATCCTGTCATCCTGAACATCTGTGTTGTATTTATATCCTCCAACTAATTTTCAATCTTTTAAAATTCATATAACTTAAGACATTATCCTTTCCTTCTCCCATGTGGTATAAATGTCTAATCCTCCTTAATCTCCATCTTCGGAAAGATGGTAATCCTTATCTGCCTCCCCGCGAACTATTCCCTGGTGTATAATCGTCCTCCTATCTCATTTAATGGCCCTGATCCTTTAAAATTTATTCAAATGACGCTTTCAGCGTTCGAACTTTTGCTCTTAATTACAGTCATTGCGAGATTCGCCAGAAATTAATTGAAAGCCCGAAAAAGTGAATTAATGTCCTTTTAACCCAATCGGCATTGAAAAAGGACCTGTAACCGGATCCCTGCGGCAATAACGCGCGACATTTATTCCCGCCGCGCGTCGTCGCGTTTGTCACGCTTTTTATCCTGGCGGCATTGGGTTTCGCCATAAATTGACAGGCCGAAAAAAGATAACCGTATCCCGAATGGCGCGAATCCTGTCGCGTTGCTTTTATCTCGCCATTCGTGTCATCCCCTGTCAATCCCGACTATAGCTTTAAATCAATATTTCGGAACGAATTCAAATCAGGACAATCGTATGGCGATAACATTATGTAATACCAATCACCTTGTAGGCAGTCTTCGTTCAAAAGATGAAAAATAAATTTCCTTTTTATTATAATATCCTTTGTGAGGGTTAGAGGGCTTCTATGGTAAAGATCAGACATATATATAATATTTCTTTGATTTTTGGTGTTATTTTCAGGAAATTGTTTCTTTGTCCCTTAAGGACAACGTTTGGATAATATCCTTAATTAACTTTTGTAGGGATAATGTCTCTAAAATTTTGTTATAAAACTGCTTTTATGATTTTTGGTGTAGCTTTTACAATTTTTTTGTCCTTTACGGATACCGAAGGGATAATATCCCTAATTATCCTTTACGAGGATAGTTCCTCCATGGTAAAGATCTGCTCTAACAATATTTCTACGATTTTTGGTATTATTTTTAGAAATTTATTTTTTGTCCTTTAAGGTTAATGCAAGGATAATATCCTTACTTATCCTGTGTGAGATAATCCTACGATGGCAAATGTTTGTTATAAAAATGCCTTATAATTTTTTGTGTCATTTGTAAAATATTGTTTCTTTGACCTTTAAGGATAACACACCAATAACATCCTTAATTAGCCTTTTGTAAGGATAACTCCTCTATGGTGAGGATTTGCGATAAAAATAATTTTATGATTTTTGGTGTTATTTTTAGAAAATTATATTTTTGTCCTTTAAGGATAACGCAGGTATAATAAAATTTTCGGCGTTGATTTACACCAAATTAAAGTAGTGCTTATCTCATCTCCTAAATCAACGCCACAAATCATAAATTTTACGAGGACATTATTATCCTTCCGGATATCCTTCGAAGGGCAATCATTTTTATGTGTTCATTTTCAAATTTTATTGCTTGTTAGACCAAAATTTTATTTTATTCCCTCTACATATTTTCTGGCATGAAATAAAATATTTTTTAAGGACTTAAGGGTTTATGGACTTTAAGGATAATGACGATAGTCCTGATTATTATTGTCTCTTCGTCCCGTTATAATACTTGCCCCCAGTAACTTTTTCAACTGGTGTTACTTGTTAGGACGTTGCAGGACGATTCGAACCCGCTTGCAGGGGCAAAGGACGAGAAAGCGAAAGCTTCTGAAGTCCCGAAAGTGAGAGCGGAAGAAGTAGACTTAATAGTATTTAAGCGGTGGGATTCGTTGTGGATTAAGGTTGTGCGTGGGGGCAGGACATAAAATCAGTGTCGTTTCGTCCCGGGGCGAGCTTTCAGGTTTTTTGCTTCTTAGTCCTTTTCGGGTCGTAAAAGAATGATGGTCTTTTGAAAGGACCGCGCGGTAAATGTAATGAGAAAAAGTGATATATGTCTCAATTGAGTAGAAAAACGAGATAAATTCAACAAAAATTGTGAAAAATTGATTAAGCTAAGTCGGCTTAAACCTAACAAATGAATTATTTTTAACCGAAAACTTGCTGAAGTTTAAAATATATTTTGTCGGAAACTATTATGTGGAATTGTTTGAACTTTTCACCGAAATATAGTGACTGTGTTTAAGAGTGTACTTTTGATAATTATATTTAATTAATAAAAATCAGGAAAGTAGAGACAATTATGCAGAACGATACATAAAATACCGAGTAAAGAGCGTTTCTATTTTCTTTATTAAAAATTTGATAGCGCCCCCGTCGACGAGTTTGTCGACGATGTCTCTTTGTCGGAAATCGAAGAAGATGAGAAGCCATCAGAACAATATGAAAATTAATCATAATATGCCGAATTAAATACGGAATATAGTCGTGCAACAAGTTAGAAACAACAAATTTCTGAGAAATTGTATAACTAACTTAATTTTATGAATGACTTCGACAGTTTTATAAATCTCCACTGTCGAATAAAGAAAATTATTCTGCTCTGATAAATCGAATACCGTCGACACATTTCCTCTGCTCTATATTCTGTCCTCTTGTCCTTGTCTATTTCTTAACGAAATTAACACTCAATGGGGCGTGTAAAACTCATTACTTTTACGTGCTTCGATTTCAATTTACACCTTACCCCCATATCTGTTTAGTTCCTCTCCTATGCTGAAGCCGCCAGCGTTCGACGAACGTTTTCCGGTTATTCCGTCCCGGCTCCTCCGCGACGGCTTTCCTTTGTTGCGTCGTCCGCTAATGTGAGTGCCATTCAATTCCGGGCTGGCTTCCCGTTCGGTACGTGTTTATGCGAACAATGTGGGAATAATAGTAAACCAATATCGTCCCGAAGACGGCGCAAACTGTATGGATTCTGATGCTCCCCAACTTAGGTTTTCGTAACAGGATAATGGAACGAAATTAAACAACACTTAAAGGAACATATAATAAACGACAAAAGACTAGAAATGCGAGGAAAATCTGTCGTCTATATATATTCCTCGAATCTAAGCAAAAAGGGACAGCAGACTATTTTAGAGACTCGACCGACTTTAATACAAAGCACTTTCTCTTCTTACCTAAAGCGCGAAGAAAATGAAAAATTAGAGTCGCACGTTTTTTTCGAAATCCGAAAATCTGTCGCGACGATGACACGACAAGCCGCGAGGCTGTGGCAAAGATCCCGAACTCATTTCTTATGAATCAGGCAAATATCCGCCATAGTGGCGCAACTATCCGATTTTGCAAATGCATTTATATGAAAACCAGGATTAAAATTATAAAAAGAATGCATTGCCAGATTGGTAAAAAAATGTCGAATAATGTGGGAATAATAGTTAACCAATATCGTCCCGAAGACGGCGCAAACTGTATGGATTCTGATGCTCACCAACTCAGGTTTTCATAATGGGATAATGGAACGAAATTAAACAACACTTAAAGGAACATATAATAAACGACAAAATACTAGAAATGCGAGGAAAATCTGTCGTCTATAGGGATGAGTAATAAGTAGCAAGTAGTTTTAAACTAAACACTTGCTTCACCACGATTTGCATAAAAGTTGACAATTCAACAATCAAAAGAACATCCGAAATTGGCTCCTCAACTTCCTCGAATCGAGGCAAAAAAGGACAAACTTATTGTATGCAGTTAGTGCCGTTCTGTTCCGCAGTTTCGTGAATGAGTAGTTTCAAGTAAACAATTCGGGAATGTAAATGATCCCCGACCACGCCGAAATATTCGCAATCCCACATCCGGACCAGTTAAACACACCGGAAATTCGTTCATATCTTCAGTTTAAGACAGTGCCAGTTGGAATAATTTAATGTTGCGTTGCCGCAATAATTGATTTCTTAAGTCCACGGTGGTCAAACGGTTTTATTTTTGAATAGGAATGGTGGAATTTTGAATAAAGAAAGAAACGCTCGTTATTTATCACTCAACCCAATACATACATACAATACATACATTAATAAATTATTATTAATCAGATATTTCGAAATTAATTCTCAGGTCAGGACAGCCAGAACAATGCGCCGAATTAAGCACTAATGACGGCTTGTGTCTACGCATGTAACCAGACACCTCCCTTAAAGGAATTAGTCCTGGATGCCCACGACGTCCTTGAATTATTCCGGCTTTCGGCGGAGCGTCGCTCCCCGCTTCATGGCGAGATGTGCAAGGATAAACCCGGAATTTGAATGTTCTTGAATTATCCTTACAACCTGCACCTATACATGGTGTTTCTAATTAAAATGTAATTATCCTGTTCAATTGTCCCCGATAAATCAGTTTGACAATCGGTGCATAAAATTATGTTCGCGTCGTCATTAATTGCTCTATTTTTACCCTTCGACTCGTTATCCTCGCATCCTTTATATCCTTCGTTGTTTTCGTTTAACTCTGCGTATTTATATCGGAGGTTTGGTGACATGGCGTGTCGGCGCATCGTCATGCAAGGATCAAGATGGTGCGGATCTAAAAGGCGATAGAATAGAATGGGGATATGGGGATGAGGATAACGATACGGTCGAGATAAGCGGGATTGTAAAGGTTCAAGGAAGGACGATTGTGAATGGCGTCGGTTTAATGGTAATTTACGATGGGGTCACGCGCCGTGACATGTGTTGATAATCATGATAATACAGCGCCTGTCTGGAAATAGTTTTAAAGTGGTTTCGGGCAATATCGAATTATACAGGGTGTTTCAAATCACGAATTATATGTCTAAAACTCTGTAATATTTATTTGATTAAGTGGTAAATAGTTAGAAATATTGCACAAGGCCATGTTTTACACTTCTTTCGATTTCGAAAAATTCGATTTTCATTTCCGAGTGTTATTCTTGGGCATACTCAAATGGTTATCTTTACTTTTATTCTTGTGCTTGTTTCCTTTGAAAATGCTGAAAACTCCCAACTTCCAGTAGTTTACACTTTATATAGTCTGTGGCTCCAGCTGTTACCATGCTACCGTTTCCTATTATTTTCCATTACACTCTTCGATGCCAGTACTATAAATCGGTTTATTTAGTGCAAATAGGTTCGCCAATTCTACAATTGTTTCTTCGATGCTTTGCTTAGTTTATTACAACGACCACAATGACGGCAACCTAGTTTGGATGACGTCAAACGGAGAAATCGAGGGAAAGTGCAAACAAGTCGAATTTGTCGTCTTATTTTCTTCATTGTCTGTATTTTCCCTCGGTGTTCGCTTTATTTGCATTTCTATCTAAACTTCTACAGCTTTGAAAGTTTAATCCTTCTGAGATTAGGATAAAAATCACTATAGTTGCCACTTGGAATACTTGCTACGCTTTCTAGCAGGCTATTTTAGAGACTTGAGCGACTTTAATACAAAGCACTTTCTCTTCTTACCTAAAGCGCGAAGAAAATGAAAAATTAGAGTCCGAAAATCTGTCGCGACGATGACACGACAAGCCGCGAGGCTGTGGCATAGATCCCGAACTCATTTCTTATGAATCTGGCAAATAACCGTCATAGCGGCGCAACTATCCCATTTTGCAAATGCATTTATATGAAAACCAGGATTAGAATTATAAAAAGAATGCATTGCCAGATTAGGATAAAAATCACTATAGTTGCCACTTGGAATACTTGCTACGTTTTTTAACAGACTATTTTAGAGACTCGAGCGACTTTAATACAAGGCACTTTCTCTTCTAACCTAAAGCGCGAAGAAAATTAAAAATTAGAATCGCGCCTTCTTATCGGAATCCGGAAACCTGTCGAGACGATGACCCAACATGCCGCGAGGCTGTGGCATAGATCCCGAACTAATTTCTTATGAATTTGGCAAATAACCGTCATAGCGGCGCAACTATCCGATTTTGCAAATATATTTATATGAAAACCATTAAAATTATAAAAAGAATGCATTGCCAGATTGGTAAAAAAATATCCAATTCGCGAATTAGTTTACGATTTAGGGGGCTCTACCTACTTTAAATAGCAATTCCATTAGTAAATGGAATTCAGTGCTGCGAATGTGAATCTGTCGGTTTTATCTTTCATCTCCTCTCGGTTTTCAAATTTCGGCTAAGTCCAAGATGTTTTAATGAAGCGGAAAAAGCTCGTCCTTTTTCATAACAGAAATTCTAGGAATGATTTAGCAATAACCGTAAATCCATGGCATTAACACAGTTTTGAGAACTGTTGTAAAAAAAAGTTTGGAAACAAAGGAAAGCGAAAGTGAAAACTTGCATTAATTAAAATTCATAATCGCGTTTGTTGTTTTCAACCACGGCGCAATTTGTAATTGTAATTTTTAATTCGGAATACAAACGCAGCTAAAAAGGGAAGAAGGGCGTGTGAAAGTATGAAGTGTAGTAAAGTCAAGAATGAATTTTCATGAGGCGGGAGTTAATGGGCGAGACAAATATTTGCGCGAAACATGCGCAACGCGCCGCGTTAATGTTTCATTTTTCGGTGCGAATAAAGAATCGGATTAGAGCGAAAATATACGAAACAAAGGGCGAGAGCAAAAAAAAGTTATATTGGATTAAATTAAATTACAAATTATTCGGGTGGGAAAAAAAAGTAATTTGGGCATAGAAAAAGTTTGGCGTTTATGTTTATACTTAACGTTTAATTAAGTTACAGGTCAAGTGAAGTGAAAAAATTTTCAGGCACATTGAAACACGCCGACAGGCGATGTGAAGGTGTGTCTCTTTGTTTTCAATTATCTCAATACATCAATTGAAATACCTGATTTAAAGGATCAAGAATGTAAAGAAACTCTTTCCTCTTGTACGTTCCTATCTGGACAAGAAAATGGCTTTAAGATAAAAAAAAAAACTTTACGAAATGGTAGAATTGAACGAGAGTAAGGAGATAGGCAGGATATAAGGGGAGAGGATTTGAAAAAAGAAAAATATATATATATATTGAAATGAAATAAGAAGAAAGTAAGGAGAAAGGGGAGAAAATGAGAAAAAAGTTCACAAGAATGCAAAAATGTTCCTCAGCCTTTATACACCGGTTGTATAATGAGGAGATTACGTGTCGTGCCTGCGTAATCAAACGGTGAACAAGAGACATAAATGGCACAAGAGTCGCAAGTGCCACAACATTTTCGAGACTGTCAAGATATTCAAGACGTTTCATGATTCTCTCATGAGCTTGTTAATTTGATCGCACGAGTTGAAATTTCATTTTCTCCAATTGCTCATTAATGAACAAAATCGCAATTAAATTTTAAAGACACGTGTGAAGTTAATTGCGGCACCAAAATAAAAATAAAAATAAAATATTGGTTCTAGTAATAAGTAATGAGCTATTTATCATCCACATTATTCGTTTTTCTACAAAAATCCATCGTCTACATTTTTCGTCATTCTAAATGGAGACGAGAAAAATGGATTGTATTAGGTTGAGTAATAAGTAATAGGCGTTCTCCTTCATTAAAAATCGACTGTTCCTCATCAAATATAACAACAATTTAATCAATTGCGTATTTTCCGCTATTGCTAATGATATGCTGTCACGGTTCGGCTAGTTTGTCGATGCCCCTTTGCTAGTATTAGAATTTGAGGAGCCAGTTTTGGAGGTCCTATCAATTGTTCAAGGTTGCAATGACGACTACATGGCTATAGAGGAAAAAATGAGCTTTCGAATGGCGTCATACACTTGTTCAAACTTTATGCAAATCGTGACGAGACAGGTGTTTAGTTTGAACGCTCATTACTCATTGTCAGCTCAAGAATTATATTTCTCTCCTTCTCTTCTCCTGTTGCCACCTGTCCATTATCCTTTATTAGTTTTTCTGCATTAAATCGAGTATTTTATTTAGCATCTTATTTTATTAACTTTCCTCCCCTTCGCGCACTGTCTCCTCGTTTTATTTGCGCCGAAGTCAGAGTTTCGTCCTGCAGGACTGACGGCATAATATCCGACACCTTCGGCCTCTTGCGACTTTAATATCTCCTCTGCGCCGTCGACGCATAGAGGCGAAGGCGAAGAGTGCGTAATGACCAAACGAGCGTCGGGAAAACGTCGAAAGCGTTTTAGGGCCGCATCCTCGCAGGTCCTTACACTTTCGCGCGCCCACGTGCGCGACGTAGGAGATCTTTGTTGATCTTTGAAAAAAAAGCAGGCGTCAGAGTGTATTTATACAAAGGAAGTTCAGAAACTCTTTGTTAGGCAAGAGTAAAATGCGAGAAAATCAAGAAGAATGATAAAGAGTGAAAAAGGCAAACGCGAAGTGGAATATTTATTAATAAAAAAGGACAGGAATATGCATATTGTACATTTGTACATTTCCAACGTTCTTTGTAGAAATTTACTAGTAAATATATATATAAGGCCTCGCTTTGTTGCATACGTACAGATTGAAATTAAACGAAAATATTTCTTATGATGTACAGGATATCAGAATCACGAAGAGAATGAACAAAAATATATTTTCCCGATTATAAAGCTGTTTGAAAAGCAATACTTGTGCGAGTATAATCAGAAAGCTTCGCAGGAAAATATTTTCCCATCGTGAAAGTAAATCCTTTTTTTTTCTTTTTGATCTTTAGATTATCTTTTCGTGATTCTTTTGCGCTTTTTTCTTTCGCATTTTTCTCCGTCGCGGTAGGATAGAGCGGGGCAAATTGGGCAGACGGGGAAGCACGGCAATTGAAATATTTTCGAAACTATTACCCGGATCTTAATACTTTAAATTGCGATATCGAATCGAATAAAGAATGCGCAGGCAAGGTTTATTTCGTGGCACAAATCAATAGAATTTAGTTAATATTAATTGTTGCCTCTGTTGGTCAAATATCATTTGTTTCAAATCAAATAAGTTCTGACCTAGTAACCAGTAACTCAAATCATTTTATTGTAACTTGAATTATATTCGAACTGCTATGATTGGGCAAGTTGGGCACCATTAACTCATTCTTCTGCCACTACTATCATTTGAGGCCGGGAAAACCAGAATTTTGTTCATGTTAACTAATGCTGCATGGAAAATTTTTTGTTTGTTTGTATTTTTTTTTCGTAAAAGAACATGAATTATTCAGAGTTATTAACAACAATTGGTGGAAAAGATATGAGTGATATTTACGTTCAAAATGTCACACAGCTTGAATTATAAAAGATTGGGCTAAAATTAAATGATAAACTTGGAGTACGCCCGAAATTTAACTCAAATGACGTTGAACGTTATTAATTACGTGTTTCATAAAGAAACACATTAAAATACTATTTATAAAACAATATACTGCTGAAATATAAGAAATGTATATTATATATCGAATATATTTAGATCTGTGATCGATCTAGTTACAACTGGCCCAAATAACCTCGCTCTACTCTACTCTCATTATATTTTAATTAAAAACGGAATGTCTTCGTGAATTTTATTTGCGGAGTGTGAAATTAAAGACCGAGACTGTTGATCCACCGATGAGCGTCATCGGTGGCCAGCGAGCAAACAAGCTGATGACTTTTCTGCGAAGGAGGAAAAGTTGACACGTCATTAATCATTTTCTCAGCGCCTGGGAGCAGCAGCTAGGAATGACGCGCGTATTTTTGTTCCCAGGATGTAAGAATAAAACTTTGGAATGAAATATTATATAGAAGTAAGTAATTTTCTAAAGTGTTCTACATTAAAACCTGGAACTGAACAAATAATCGTTTGCAAGTTTTGCGGCGGTAATTATTAAAAAGTATCATTTATTCGATAACTATTGCTCGCGCTGTATAAACATTTAGAATTCAATTTCAGAGATAATCAATCATTTCCAAAGTAATATGATGTAAGCAGCTAGCCCCATATATTTAATAACCCTTTTATTGAAATATTTTATCAGAATCGATGTTGTTGAAAGTATACGTGCATCAAATTTATTTTGTTTCTTTCGCGCGGAGATAAAATGTTAGGAAACGCTTGTTTTCTGATCGCATTTGGCGAACTATGATACGCGACCTGGTTCTCGGTCGAGTAATAAGTCATGAGCGGTTTATCGTCCACATTTTTCGCTGTTATACGTTAAATAGAGATGAGAAAGTCCGCTGGAGCGAATTGTTCTATTATCGTCCACATTTTTCGTCTTTCAAAATAGACATGAGAAAATTTCAGGAAGAAAATAGTTGTTAAGTATTTTGCTTTCTTTGTTAAAAATTCGACCATTCCTCGTCAAATATTTGGTATGTGAATAAGTAATAATAAATGCAAGTCAACTAAAATATTTTCCCTTGATGGTCACTGCTTTCACGTACATAAAATAACCAATTTTTGGGGGCTATGCACGAATCGATCCATTTTTTCGTTTCTTCGTACGCAGTGAAGTACTGATCAGCCCGATCAATAGCCATCGATCAAAATATGAATTAATCAGAAGGCGCAATATCAGAAGAGTGGCGTTTTTAGATATGTTTTAACTGGTGACGTGATATGCGAATGAGACGTTTCGGAAATGTGGTTCGATCAACTCCTAATCATTTTGCAACATCGGATTTTGTCTGACGTGGATCTTCAGCTAATAATGCTTCCAATTTTTCGTCTCGCAACATTTTTAATGCGCCAATGCGTTCTCTAACCACAAAATAATAATTTTTAAATCGATTAAACCAATCTCTGCATGCTCTTTTCGACAAACCATTGCCACCTAAATAAGATTTTATACACGCACTGATTTTCAACATAGGTTATAGAACAATTTAATCACGTTTCGATCACGTTTGTCGAAATCGACTGGACCAGATTCAGCGAAGTTGAGGAGCCAATTTTGGAGGACCTTTTTATTATGGAAACTTACGAACGTTAACGAACGATGATGATAAGTTTGTCGAGGAGAAAATGAGCGATCGCTTGTTTGAATTTCATACAAATTGTGGCGAGACGGGTATTTGGTAAGATATATTGTTTGCAACTAAAGTAATTATGAACGCACTAAAGTTTCAAACAAAATCTCCCATTTCTAATAACATATTACCCCTCTCCCACTTGATCTTATCTCCTAAATTAAAACTGCTTTAACAATCTTGCTCCGCTGAGCTTCTCACAACTTTCCGCACAACTCTTACGCCATACACTCCTGCATAACTTTCCAGGGTCTAATATCCTAATGCCCGCATCTAACTTCTACCGGCCGTAATTGTGAGATATTAATTTAATAGGTGATTGTCGGTTTACAGTTCACATGCGTAATATACGCACACCGAAATAAGTGAAAATTGGTTGTCATACGAGCAGGCATTGTATACAGTGCATGCTGCTTATAAGGAACACCTTGGACCAGTCGAATTTATACAGTATAATCGAAATCTCATATAAATGGTAATGAAAATGTGCCCCGCCCTGGTTTATAACTTCGCTGCGTCCGTTCGCTCAAGTCGCGAAATCCTAATCGACCATTTTGCACACCACCCAAAATATTATAAAACTTGTCGATATTTTACTCTCATCTTTGCTTCATTCTAGTCGATCGATTATTATCCGTGTTATTGGCAGAACAAATTCTCGACCTTCACAAAGTTTGTACTTTATAACCGAAAATCTACGAATACTTGTCCTATTTCTATCAACATTTTCAAAGTTAACAATAAGTATCGCATTCCTTCGTCCCGTCAGAGTTTGTGTCATATAACAGAAGGTTTCTTATAACCTCTGTATAAAACACCTAATTCAAGGTAAGAGTGGAAAAAAGTTGAACTCTTGCATTTGCTCCGATCATTATCCAGCTTCGCCGAACTCGCATTCAGCATTCGCGTCGAATATTACACAAAGCAAACTTTCCGACTTTCCGGCGTCTAGGATAATGTTTGATTTATGATCTGTGAAAACGGAAACTTTTTCTCAATTTAAGCTGTGGCTCAAAATGGAGCAATAATTCACTGTCCCCTCTTCACTCTCTAAATACATCATTATTTATCAGTGTTTGTCAAGCAATTCAAACAGCTTTGAAACATAGTATTGCCTAAAAATGACAATAGAAGATAAGAGAAGATATTAATTTAGGATATTTATTACATCACGTATTTCACGTTAACAATATGAAGAATTTAATTTGGCGCCGTCGTTTGATATTTGATGCAATCGCTTAAAACAACAAGGTGGTGTGACGTAAGGTGATACGCAGGATAAAATTGCGTACATGTTGTACACATTGTTAATATTATATTTAGATTTAAAAACGTCCACGTGTCGTAGTCATAACTTGCACATAACATATAATATTGTAACAGCACTCTGATCAAACGAATCCTATCTAGAGATTTTGTCGGCGGTTTGATTGATGAATGTTTGGTTGGGCGTCGTTCATCATTAAACTAACTAATGCCAACATAACATCCTGATAATACCTGAATTAACTATACCACATTACGGGTGACAAAGTCATTACCAAATTATATGAATATTCAATACTTTACATGGCATTTAAATCAAAGTTTCGTCAACGATAGCAACTTTCAGAATTCTGATAACAGAACTGCTAATAACTTTGCATTTTCTTGTGTACAACGAATTGAATCGATGGAATGTACCTACAGTGGAAATATATACGAAAATGCTGAAAATGAGAAGAACCGTTAAAATATTTTAATACTGACTCATCAAAATCATTGGGATTAATTTAATTAAGGATTGGTGATTTATAGTTATTTTTTTCTGGAATAAATGGTTTTACAGGAATTATACATAATTTGATACATTAGAGCATTTCCATATTTTCTTGAAAAGAATTGTCATGGTCCAGGTGGTGAAATTAATAAAATATTCGCTAAATTAAGATTCAGATCAAATGTTGAAAATATAATTGACACTGTTTATATGGTTCCAAGGAGCGAATGCCATACTTTGCATTGAAAAAATGATATAAAGGAAACAGGCACTCGTTCGTCGCCTGTTATAAGCTACATATGTTGTGAAGTTGGAGAATTTGTTTTGTCCATAACTCCGATAACAATTGATCGATTGAAATGAAACAAAGCCGATTGGTATATAAATATTTTGGGGGTGCGGAAAATCGACTGAGGACTGGTTCGCGCGTACAGTCGTCGTGTGATCCACTCGTGCCACCGGATGCATCAAGGTCGTTAAAAAAGTACTTTTTTATTATTCTTGCAGCAGTGTTAGGTGTTTATAAAATACGTTTTATATTTTATTATTCTTATATGTTTCAATGTGATTTTTTATTATATCAAAGTAAATATATTTTCAATGTTGTGACTAATTAGTTATATTTGCTACTATTTCTTTGCCTACGTCTTCCTACCAGAACAAATCGCGTTTATGGATGTTGGGAGAGGAAGAGAAGAGGTTCTGGCACTTTATCATCGCCGCTTTTATGGGATTTCGGTTATAGCGTACAATTCTACTGTAATATATCAGAAATAGTAAGTGAATGTGTACAGAATAATTTTTGATTTATAATCTGTGCTAACTTTTTTACTAATAACGAACACCATTCACTTTCGTGCCAAACTCATAATTGTTTATCGCTATAACTTAAAAAAATGCTTTAGGCTACACAATAGGAGATATAATATTAATGTATTCGTGATATTGACATAAAGTACAAAATATAAAGTCACGCCTTACTTGGTATATAAATGTGCTGGAAGTTCAGCGAACATTATGATTTCTTTGTCAGATACAATACTGTTTTACTGCATACAAAATGAAGAATTTAATTTTGTTTGCTTGTTTGATACTCGGCATGGTTGGTGCGATTATATCCACCTCAGCCAAAAATAACGAAAAGTTTCTGCCGTTCGCTGAAAAGTTTCACCGAAATGGTGATGAATTTAAACCCGCCCTTGGATACCTGAAATCTCTCATGGATAGATTTGAAAGGGGGAATTTACCTCACGGTCATTTCGAAATGAATGCAAATCATGCCGGAGCAAGGAAATTTCAGAATAAAGAAAAGGGCAACCGTCACAATGCCGAATGGTAACAATTTAGTTAAAATGGCAGACTAATCAACGGTTACCGGAACTAGGATTATGGATGATATAGATCTATATACAAACTATACAACGAATTATTTTATCAATGGCAAGCTTTCTAATATTCCTTTGCAATAAATTAACTGAGCATTACACTTGTTGT
>JARRAA010017021.1:0-21524 GCA_030557295.1 Ecitodaemon sp. MM-2014 | reverse complement strand
TATCGAAAACGCATTTCGGACCGCGCGGCCCGATAACGTCGGACGTAAAATGCGAATTACCCGTTTATGTAGTTATGCATGCAATTTTCGGCCGGCGGCCACTTTTCAGGATCGCGCCGAAATGTTTACAGCGCTTATTTCCCCAGGGGGGCGGATTTTCGCTGTTCTCCATTTTAATATACTTTTTTTCGGCTCGTCCAAGAATTTTGCTGGGAACAGCCTCGGACGGTTTCCGTCATTTACGTTCTGCGCATTCTGCGGATCGGGGGTCCTTGTCGGTGCGTGATGGACATGCTTCGCGGTAATTAATAATGCATACAAGACATTAATCGAATTAGTCACGGAGTGCGCCGGAGTGCGCGCTTATAATTGACAGATCGTAACGATACGAGCGACATCGCGACCCTCCGTCGCCTGCGCAAAAAATTGCGGTCAAGTAATTTATGACGGCTTGTCATCGCGGCGAGTCCGTAAAGAATGGCGCGATTCTTGTTATGACCCCCGAGGACAGCATCGGGCGACGCGAATCTCGATAACTGCGCTCTATATTAAGATAAATGACACATTTCGTGCCCCATGCGAGGGGCAGCGAGTCCGGACGATAAATCACGACGAGCACGCGAGCTCCTTCGCGCTTCGACCGCCGCCAGCGCGATAACGAGATGGAGAACAACAACAAGTCCTCCGCCCCCGCGCCGCGTGCGCGAATATCGCGACCCCGCGCCTGTGCTATTAGCGGGGGGCGCCTACTTTGTTCCGCGGCCGTACGTGCATGCGACACACTTGGACTTCCGATACACCGGAACGGCGTGGCGGAAGCGACGTGTGCGATAACCTGCCCGGCGTTCTTTCGCCGGCTTCCGGCCCCGGCGGCCACTTTACGTTTCCTTCCGTGGCCGGGCGGAACTCCGCGAGTTTTCTCCGAAGGAGAGCCTTCGCGAAATGAGTTACGGCGCTGGCCTTCTGGTCCGCGGCGCATTACTAAAACGGATGTTTCGTGTCCGCGGCGCACGATCCTCGCGGAGCAGCCGCCGACGGTGGCGGCGGCGGAAAGCGGCGCGATGAATTATCGCGGCATTATAAATTAGCCGCGACCGCCGCGCTCGCGATTATTCGAGTCGCCGAGCGAGCGACGGACGCGCAAATTGTTATCGTATCGGCGATGCAAATTTATGCGCGATCGCCTTTGATTCGAGCGCTCTTGAGCGCGTCATTACTCCGGCGAAAATATCATAAAAGTTTTAATGACGCACTCGTGTCGCGCGCCCATCGCGTGCCCGCCGCCGCCGCCGCCGCTTTCCTTCGAGGGCTCCTTCGCATTTGCACTACACAGAGCGCGCGCGAGAGCGTTTTAATCACCCCGGCGGCGCTTCGATGTGGACACATTCGGGGTTTTTATCGCGAATCCGTCCCGCCTGCGAAAAAGAAACTTCTGGGGGCGGCCGTCGCTCGGCTTTATTCAAATGAGTCAATCAAAGCTGCGGCGCGACGCGTCAAAGACTCGCGCGGCTGTCGGCGCCCGCAGACGGCGTTAATACCGCACCTAGCGAAAGGGTGTCGAGGGCGGCGCGACGCGCACCCGCGCGCATCGGGGCGGATGTGTGGAAAAAGCGTGGAACGACCGGCAGATGACGCGGCCATCGCGACGTCTTTCTCGGAACGTTTCTATTAAATAATGCACGACTTCTGCGCCGATTCCACGAGCCTGCAAATGTATGCAAATCGCCTGTATCATCCCCGGCATTTTTTCGTGTCGCGAATGTGCGAACGCGCGCAGCCAGCGTCAAAGAAGTCCTAGGTGCGAGCGGAGAGGCAATCTTCGGCTCTCCTGTCCGATACACGCGGCGCGTCAGGATCAACTAATATGCAAATCGCATGCTAATATTTTCGGGTCCCCTTTTGCGTCCTGCGAAGGTTCGTGACACTGGCTCATCTCGATTTTGCATCAGCGCCGGCCGCTAAGCCGGCGAGTCGCGCTTGATTTTCGCTCGCGATGCGCGGCGAACGAAAAATTCGATTACAATTGCCGCGGACCATAACGAAATAATAATTTGGTTAAACAAACTGCGGGAGGCAGCGAAAAAGGCGCCGATTTGCATAGGTAAACACAATATAAGATGATTGCTCGCCGCGAAGGGGAGAGATGTAGGCGGACGAAATAAATTCCGCGTCCGCAACAAGCCGAGCGAAAGGTATATAAATAAGACGAGATTAGATGACGGCGATGCGGCGGCGGCGGCGCAGCGTCGGCGGCGGCATCGTCGCGCATTGTTCCGCGAGCCTGCGGTTGATTGCAAAAAGCGCGACGCGCATTCTTCCGATTCGTGGGGATTTTAATTGCATTACGCGCCGACTTGGGGCGAGTCGGGGGAGAGCAAAGTTTTTTCCGAAGATAAACGCGCCGCGCTCGAAAGTTCATTAATTAACCAGCCACGACCACAATCGCAATCACGGCGAGCGGCGGCGGCGCGTCTCCGGCCCTCGAGCGCGCGCGCGCGCGGCACACATCGCGCGCCATGCACGCCGCCACCCACGCAATCTAGTTTTATTCCTGTGACAGGAACTTGTTCGCATTTACATTTTAATAACTCGTCCCTGTTGCGTGTCCTCTAATCGCCTCTCGCTCGCCCGCGCGCGCCGCGTCCGGGGTGATTATCAATTTTCTACCAATTTGGTTTCGATTGTGCGATATTTTCGTGCGGCGACTAATGCGCGTATAATGCGCGCCCCCGCCGACTGCCGGGCCGGCCGGCGCGCGCGTTCGCACGCTCGCAGCGGCGCTCGTTAGGGGCGCGCATTATTTACATATTAATCTGCGTTCGTTTGTCCCGACACGGCGGCGGCGACAACGATGACACCTCTTCGACAGCGCCGGATTCGCCGCTTCCTTGTTAGCGCCCGGGATTGCTTTGGGTCCGCGACGCGACGTCCGTCCTCGGCGGCATTAAACTGCGCTTCCCTTGGCACTTTTATTGCCCGCCGCCACCGGCGCGGCGCTTAAAGTTATTGCGCTGCAAATCCCTGCCTCGCGCAAGTAAATAAATCGCTCGGCATCTAATTAAGATAAAACCGGGGCGGCAAATAAGCGCTGCCGATCGCGCGATCGGGGCGTCTCGACTCTGTTTTTCCGGCCGAGCAAGATAAATCCGCATCGGCGAGATCATCAGTCATACTCAAAGCGCAATCAGCTGAGCGACAACAATGCGCGAGCGTTTGTCGGTCACTCCTCGGGGGTGGAGGCCGGCGCGGCGGCGGCTCGCTATGAAAGGGTAATTTCGGTGATCGATTATGATAGATAGCGGAGTGCGGTTGAGCCCGGGCCGCGCCGCTCCGTTATTACGCCCCGAAAAGGGGTGGTCGTTGCGAATTTAAGAAAGCGGCACATCTGCCGCGAGACCGCAATTTCGGCCGGGGGCAGCGTCGCGATATTGCGCTAAAAAGACTAAAATATGCTGCGAGCGCCACGAGGCTTTAAGGGGATTTTAATAATGGCGCCTTAATTAAGTTCCGAGTTGCTTTTAATTGCGTATACAAAGTAACTCGTTCTTTTCATTAAGCGCGCGCGAAGTTTCGCAATATCGCGCGATAAATTTCCAGGAATGTCTTGCGTTTCGAGGTGCGCGCGCGATCATCAATCACGGCCGTTTACCGGTGGTTGCGGCGTGGGGTGCGTTTTGGTCACCGCGTCATTTTTAACCCCCCGCTTTCCGGGATAAATGTATTGTTTATCCTCCGGTGCGCCTCGTTGGCGTCGAAATGATATTTCGCACTCTCGCTCGCACGTCGTAACAACAAACATCGGGGGACGCCGGTGGGGTGAGGCGCCGCAGTGTGTCACGGATAGCGCGAGGGGGTGCGCTACAATGCGCCGCCGACTACTGGCGACTCCGCACCTACGAACGTTTCCGCAAATCATTCACGTCCCATCATTACATAAACGTTTTGGCGCGAAAGATCCGCGCGGATCGTCGCCGAGACGCGCAATTTTCGCATGACTGCGCGAGGGGTGTATTTTATGACGGCCCTTATTGTATTCAAGTGTTATTTTTACAACCTTCTTATCCTGCGAGCATCGACGCCCGCGCAATGCGAATAAATGATTTAGAAAAGAACGCGTTACGCTAACGCGACTTTGCATAAGGTGATTTTAATTCGCGTCGCGCACTTCGAGCGTGACGAATCTCGGGAGCGACGGCGACGGCGACGGGTTCGCTTGATCCTCCGATGGCGCGACATTGCGGTCGGACACCCCCAATTACTTTGCGGACATGTTGCCACATTGAAGTGTGACAAATCGAACAGTTTAACTCGCGCGTAATGGGTAATCAGCTAAATGAATGCGCCATATGTTGCCCTCGCGGGGTCACCCCAACGCGTAAAATTCGCCCACCCTCGCGCCGCACCCGCTCGGCGGCCATTTTGTTGCAATCTATCGACATTTCTCGGAGCGCGCCCGAGCGGGACGGACGCCAAGCCGGGCGAATGACGATAGAAAGATGCGAACTACGCGAACAAAGATTCTCCAATCGAGCGCCGCAGCATCTCCGACGCAAAATAAAACCATCTCCGGGAGAAATGCTCCCATTGGCTCCGCGGCAAAAGTGTTTCCCGGTTTTTTTTATTTACTCCTGGTCGCCATCGACGCGCAGCGCCGCCGCGCGCGGCCGAAGCGACGACGAACTAAAAAGGCGCCCCGTCGAAATCGTCGACGAGGGTGGTGATTTTAATTAATTGACACTTCGTGTCAACTGGGATCCGATTACGATGCCTAATGCGCGTTTAAAATCTCGCAAATTTTCCATGACTTCGTTAGTCATAAGAAACGATAAGTTCGCGCGCGTATTAGGCTGGCAGTCGCGCGAGGGTGGCGGCGAGGGTGGGCAATGGGGTGCAATAAAACGATTTAATGACGGATATTAAGAGAGTTATTTGTACCGCGGCGCGTTATGGTCATATGGGCGAACAGTTGTGCCGATTTCGGTGGCAGTTGGGGGTGGGTGTGGCGGCGACGGGCGAAATGTACTACATTATAAATCGGGGTGGTCATATACTTAATTTAGTCGCCGACCTCAATCTACAAAACGCCGGAGATACTTTTAACTAATAACGTTTTGCGCAAAAATAGCACAAATTATGAGCGCTCCGCAATCGTAACGCAATACGGATGAACGTCAGGACGAATTGCGTAAGAACCGGCGACGTAACGAGCAGGAAAAACAAGCGGGAAAACAGACAAATATTGAAATTGCGCCCCGGATAAACAAACAATCCGACGGCGGCGCGCGTGCAATCGCCGCACTTACGTAATTGTCCCCATCGCGTTTATTTATTTCCCTTCAATCCCTTCGGCATGCGTTTCTGCCTCTGCGAGGTTTTTTTTAACTTGGCAAAATTGCCGCCGACATGCCACGCAGGACTTTAAGCCCAGAAAGCATGCAATTGCCGGTTCGAGTCGTTTATTAAGCGAAACTCCAGCGCCGGGCGTCCTGCTAATATATAAATTATTTTTAACTCGCCCCGGTCGCGGGGAAAGGGGAGGAACGAGCCGGAGAGGTCGATACGATCATCGGCGGCAAATATAATAATAAAAACGCGACGCGTTTCACGGAAACATGCGAAAATTTATCGCTTCTCGTGACAAAGCGGGGAAAACGCGAAAAATGCGTTGCCAGTTCGAAAATGGACATTATATTTAGTTTACTGCTAGTTTCTTGTATAATCGAGTTCGAGGCGCGCGCGCGCCCCCGCCGCCTTCGGATGGTTTGCATGATTTTCCACACATGTGAACGCGTTTCGGCGACGACGCCGGCCGTCTGAGGGGCGCGATAAGATCGGAGATCAGTCAAGCGGAAAATGACAGTGTCAAAGTGGAAGGTCGGCACAATAAACTGCGGCCACAATGGCTCGTTCGTCGACAAAGCGCCCGCCGCCGTTATTCATACGCAAATTCGCCGACGCCTCGTCGCGGCGCGCCAATTTCCGCGCGCACTTCCGAGAGCCGCGCGCCGCAGATCGCGGATTAGTCCGCGCCGAAATTAGGGCGCTGGAAAAACGATTATTTTCGTCTCGAGCGGAGGTGCCGGGCGGCCGAGCGTGAACGAGGCGCAATCAGAGCCGTCGCGGTCACACACATCGCGCGCCTTAATGACGGCCCGCCGGCTGCGAATCGGCGCGAAGGAGCGAATCGCGACGACAGCGGAATGTCTGCCATTGTTCCGCCGGCGCGTCCGGCCCCCGCGCCCCCGGCACGCTTATTAATTATTCTATTGCATGGCGGCTTAATTAATCTTTCAATTTTATTACCGTAACGTGTTGTTGTTTGTAAGAGAACGAACGACACTCGCTCGGATTAGGTCGGCGCGGCGCGGCGTGCGTGTCCGCGCTCCGTGCCGTGGGCGCGAGGGAGAGGGGCAGGCCGAATAAAAATGTAAAGCAGCGTAATAAAAGGGATAATCTTTAAAACAATCTCCCCTTAAACACACTCGCTCCGTATTAATAATGAAGCCGGCGGCGGCGCTGCCTCGCGCGCCGAACTCCTTCCGTATTGATATGACTGCTCGTTTCGGATCGAGGTCGTTTGATTAATAAGTGTGAAAGGCACGCACTTTTCGACTTAATCATCCGACGAAATGAACAGCATTTGCATACACCGGCCACGTCCGCCGCCGACGCTATTAGGCGCTACACGAGTGCCAACAATTGTTATTCTGTTTGATTTATTAATATCGACCGAGGCGTCCTGAGATTCCGCTCGAAAGACGCGGAAAGTGGTTGAAAATTCATTAGGTTCGGCGGACCATCGTCATCATCAACTCGCGAACCAGTAATCCACTTACAACATGAACGGAAATATCTTTGTGCTTTGCGAAATTTGTCCGGATTATAATCGGCGGCGAATCGGCGCGCGCCTACGTGAAATGCATAATTCCGCCGTTCGCGTGCCTGATTGAAGCCCAATGTCTATCTGATATTAATTATTCGAGCCGCGCGGCCCGGAATTAGCGATATGACATTAATAATATCGCGTCCGACTAAAGAAATCCCTCGCGCTCGCGTCGTTCCGCGCTCCGCTCCGCACCGATGCGTTCTCACGCCGCGAACAATGAGCGCGGCGCAAAATTATTGTTTCTTTATTATCTACATCAGTCTGGAAAAATATCCGCGTACCAGCCAGCACCTAATTAATTTGTTACGATATAAAGCGCCTCGCGTTCAAAGACATTATGCGTTCACTCACCGATTACGGACTGATTACTGATCACGTTATGCGCGCAGGCTTCACGACTTAGTCGGCGCTCATCGGCGGTTATGAAAACGTATCCGATATCGGTGTCCGCTTCGAGGCACACTGCGAGACTTTGTGGTCGCGACGACCGCCGTCCAAATGTTCCTCCCGACGGAAACATACTCAATTTTATACAGGAGTCTTGCTCATTAAGTGTGCAAGCTGTCGAAGAGAGGGGCACCGCACTTTTTATTCTATCCGGAGCCGACGATTCCTCATCTGCAAGTCGGATAACATGCCTAATTATCCAGCCGACGCCACTAGTCGCAGCCGGGGAGGAGGCGGCTCGAGAGCGTCGGAGGATTTCGGCGATTCCTCCGAGCTGACCCACGTTAACATCAAGAGCGAAGAAGGAAGAATGCGCGAAGAGACTTGAACGCGTGACGAGCACGTGTCCGAATAGTTGCGCCTACGCGTCCTGTTTTTGCGATTGCACGTGTTCCCCAAATCTGACGGGATACGGCGTTGCGCGCGGAGGCGGCGAGGCGCTAGGCTCGGGATCGAGTCGAAGCTAGGCCGAGGAATAACACCGCGCGGAATAATTCAAGATGTAAATTTCGAAATAAATTAAATATTAAAATGACGGCGGGAAGAGAGTGCGGCGCTGCGGAGGATGCGGAGGATTGACTAGCGCGGCGGTCTGCGGCCGCCGCCGAGCGAGCGAAGCCCGGGCGCACTGCTTTGTCGTGAGATTGCGCCAAGGCGGCGGCGGCGGGTTTTTAGCGACGGCGAAAAAGAAGCGCGCGGCTGCGGATTCATTCGACGGCAACGGCGGCGGCGGCGGCGCGCCCTGATTGATTATGTATGCAGCGAGGAAAAATTAAACCCCTAATGAAGGAATATCGCAAAACTCTGCCCGCCGCCGCGCCCGATGCAACAAAAGCGTGTCGAGGAGGGCCGCAGCGACTACGCAGCGCCTTGAGAAAGTCACTCTCGCACCTCGCGCCGCCGTCCACCTGCGCCTCTCGCGCGCGCCCCCGCCCCCGCCCCGCCGATTTACATACGTAATCCATTTTTGAAGCACATTTTTTCCGCGCGCCGCGCTCGCGCTTAATTGCTTTACATCAAACGAAACTTTTCCAAAATTAATTACGCGCCGAGTGGACTTTGCGCCTAATGGAACGAGCGAGCGAGCGAGCGCCAAACTTTGCGCCGCCGCCGCCGCCATTACCATGAGCGCAGGTAAAGTTGTCGAAAACAGGCCGCGAGCCGCATAAGAATCGCGTCTGCCGGGCGACGCGCATCACGATGATAAATCCGATAAAGTATCCGGATAAGCTTCGCATTCACATGTATGAAATTCAGCACATCAACTTTTCTCGCCGCCCCGCAGCCGTATAGAAAATATATGTACTTATCATAACTCGCCGCTCGTCCTTCTTTCTTTCTCCTCGGCGAGCCGGGGGTTTATATTGCGCGCGACGGCCGGGGCTGATGATGTGTGTGACTGAATGTTTCTCCACTCGGCGCACGTCAAGCGGCCGACACCTCGAGGAGCGACTTTATGAAATATTCCGACGGCGGACGCGCAAAAAACAAAGCGACAACAGAAACGCGCCGAAATGCGCCGCCTTTAATCGCGCGCTTTTTCCGCGCCGGGCGCGCGAGGAGCGGAAGCGCAGGGCAGGAGGATTTCAGAAGGTATAAATAAAAACGTCTCCGCCGCCGTCGGTCCACTCGATATCTCCCAAAGTTATTTTCCCATCCTTCCAGTGAATTGGCCGCTCCGACGAATCGCGCCGCTGCGCGCGTGCGGCAGAAGCAAAAAGGACGCGTATCTAACGTATACAACAGCCTCATAACTTATGGATACTGATGACTCCGGCAATGAGGTCTCGTTCTCTTTCCGACGCCGCCGCCGCCACCTTGTTAGTCTGCGCGGCATTCGGACCGCGCGGCGCGCGCGTCGCGTCGCCGAGAAGATACGCTCTTCTTGTTAAAATAAATTGGAAGTCGATAGGCGCTTTGATGTTTGCCCGTGTTTACTCTTCTTTATATTGCCTCCCACACTCGGGCGTACACCGCGGCAATAATAAGAGAGGCTGGCGAGCGCTTCAAAGCGAAGTTTGCATCGAATACATCATCGCGGCGTCGCGCTAAATACGCGCGCGCCCGCCCCGACGCGGACGGGACAGATAATGTAGTTTCTGCGGGAGCGCCAAATCCGGGCGGATAACCTTTCGAATTCCCGCGGAAAATCCCCTTGTCATTCCGGCACACGTGCGCGAAGGCGCCGGGCGGGAAAAAAGCGCCCCGTAATGCCCCCGCGCGCGCATCCACATATGAAAAAAGACGAGCGCAAGAAATGCGTAAAAAGCGCAGCGCGAAGAGGGCGAAGAAAGCGCTACACAAAAACGCGCGCGCCCAATGAAGCCGAATTGTATATTTTAATAAATTTTCCGCCCGACTACGTCGCATATGAACTTTGCGATATTTCATTGTGATCTATTGTTGCTCCTATTCAATTTTTAAGGGATGAACGCCGCAATTTATAGCCCGCCGCATTGATGTTGATAAATACGGGCGAAGGACGAAAACAGCGACGCGTTGTCCGACGGCGAAGTTTAATAAGCGCGGGCGTAGTGGCGCAAAACGAGCAAAACGGTAATTTCATAAAACGCTCAAGATTGCGCGCCGCCGCCGTTTACGATGCGGTCGCTCTTAACGGCGGCGCTCCGCAGCGCGTCCCGAAATATTTGCAACATAGAAAACGCGGCGCGCAAGAAAAGTTTCGCGCGCGGTGCGCGCGGAATTCGCAGCAAAGCCGCGGCGCGTTTATGTGAGCCGCCCGGCGTATAATAAACGCATAAAATCGCGCGGGAATAAGGATATATTGAGTGCGGACGGTCCTGCCGCCCCTGCGTCCCCGTGTTATTATATCAATATAACGTTGCTTTATGTGGCCGGCGGACGTTCCGGGCGATAAACGCCGCCGGACTTTCAATATTTCGCGCGCTAAGTAAAAAATAGTGCGCGCCGGCGTAATTGAAACGCATTTCGGCGGCGAGGCCGCAATGCGCCACCGCGGCGAATGGAAAAAGTTGCGTGCGGGCCGGCCGGGGGGTCTTAGGCAAACATAGTCGAAAAGCGCGAGGCGCTAAGTGCGTGACGGCGCTTGATTTTACTTGTAAATGTTCTTTATATTTTCGCGAAGGCGTCGAGAGGCGGCAAGTGGGTACACAACGCCGCGCGCCTTCTATCTGCCTAAGATAGGGATTATGCAGATTGGAAATAACTTTTCTTTTAATGCTTTTTCGCATTGTGCGCCAAAGCCCCTCCTAAGGCGCGAGCGCGCTCTCCCCGGCCGCCGCCCGCGTTCGGAATTTGTCACCTTGTAGTTGAATTTGCGCGCGCGCGCCGCCGGCCGAAAAGCGCGGAAAGCGGAAACGAGCGGAACGGTCGGACGCGAGCGCAGCGGAACGGACGGGCTGGGCAGCGCGCAGTGACCGTTTTTAAATTATGCAAAGTTATGATAATGAAATGTATCCGAGATGAATCTCCGGGCAGTCCCACTCGCGTTTCCTTCCGGCCCGTAATTATTGCCGCGTCGAATTATCTCATTATCTGTCCGTATTAATGAGCGTTGCAGACACAATGCGTTCGTCCGCATTACTGTTATTATTTCTCGGCGCGATAGGCATCTGCCCGCCGCGCGCACCCCACGAGGCGACGCGGTGGTGGCTTTATTTAATAATTGCCGTCGTCGGTTGGCGCGCTTCGATATCGAATTTACGTTAAGCCGCGTAAAACGAAAAGTCTGTAAAACTTGGCGAAGGCAAATACAGAAACAAAGACTAATAGCATATTCATTGGGAAAAAAGGGGTCCCGGAGCGGATATGGAAAAGAAGAGAGGGTCGGCCCATAGGTCGTCGCCGGAATCCTCGGATGCGCTCTTTACTTATGCCGTTCCGGCGGCAGCGCCGCCGCCGCGCACTTTATCCAATAACTTTGCCAACAAATATTTGCTCGGGAGACGCGGCGCTTTTTCCGACCTCCTCCGCCTCCTCCGCCTCCTCCGCCTGCTGCCCGAGAGTCCACCGCGCCGCAATAACGAACCGGCTAACCGAAATCTTTATATTTCGCTAACGGGAAATCTTTATTTTGTGCCGCGCTTATTTAGCATAATCTAGGCGCACATTCTTCATCTCGAGATGAACAATGTGTCCGCCGAATGAACCGAGAACATAAACCATGCGCGCCGCCGCCGCCGTCGCTCCACTAGTGGGGTGGCTTTTTTCGAGCGCCGCAAAACAAAAATACAACTTTCCCCGCGGGACTTCTTTAGGCAAATTTATGACTGACGGACCAGAACATCAATCTTATTCGGGCGAACGTTTTTTCCGCGCCGCGCAAAAACAATGGGAAAAAACAGCTCGTCATTAGCGCGGCCCAAGAAATTTGTCGCAGCGGTTGGGCGAGGGACCGTTGGGCGACGATCGGAAAGCCGCAAGCCCTCGATGCCACCGCGGATACATAAAATTTAGCGCCAGTTGTGCGCGACCGGAACCGAAATATTCCGCTCCGTCGATGGCGACATCTGTCCGCTGCGCGCATGAATATTTATAAGACGCGGCGTGGCGTCCGGCTGAAAACGAAAGTGCCGGCGGCATGTGCGCAATTCGAAATGTTGTCCTAGGCGGCGAGACGCGCCAGGACGCGGCAGGACGACGCGTCCTGTCGGAAAGTTTCCAACCGTCTGACGCGCTCCGCCGCGCCGCGCGTCCCCACTGCGCGCGCGGGAGCGCCGGTGGGGACGCCGGCAGGAAAGCCGCGCGCGCCCGCGAGGAGAGGGAACCGCCGGCAGGGAGGCGGCCCAATAAAAGCGCGACGGCGGACGAAACGCGAAAGCGATCTCGAGCGAACGCGGGGGAAACAAAATGGTCGCCGCGCGCGCTTCGGGCGCGTGCCTACAGAGGGCGCGCGCGGGACCAAACCGCCGAGGAATAAATTAGCGCCGCGACGTGGGGACTTTGTTGCGATATTATTGACTCGCCGAATCGATAAACTTAGCGCGGCGTTTGCGTTTCGAGCGCGGCCGCTTCGCGCACGCTAATGTGTCAACTATTTTTCCTGCGAGCGTCGCCGGCACGCGAGCGGCAGAAGTGCGCGAGCGAAGCGCTCGATCGCGTTATCGAATAACGCGAAATTAACGAGGATGTTCGAAGGGCTCGCGCCGCATTCCGCTCGTGGCGACGAGGTTTGCGCTTTGGCGCATTTTTACAACCGCTTTATGGGCGCGTAGTAAAACAACGACGTATTCGCGCATCGATTGCGCGCCCGGCTCAGCTGGGCTATGCAAATGAGACCGGCTGGCAGTCAGCAGGAATCTCGCTCGCATGTGCTCGTGCTCTGGATTTTATGCATCGTCGATAGACCCTTCTCCTTGGCGGCGCACCGCGTTTTTCTTAATTCGCGGACGCGCGACGCGCGCACACAATGCATCCACCATAAAATCTCTAACGCTGCGCGGTGGCGTTGCGTCACGCGTTTATTGTTATTCAAATTTATAATTCAATTTGGGGGTAATAAATTTGCATAGCGTTGAAGGGTCCGGCGCGCCGCGTTCGGCGCTGTCCTCGCCGCGCGCGCTCCGCTTATGCAATGTACACAATCATCTGTTTGTATTGACTGTTTGGATACGCGAACAAGTGGATCTTGCGCGCGGATTCGAAAAATATTATCGTTCGCGTTCTCGCAAATAAATCGCACAATCGTTCGAGTGGCGATTACGTCGAAATTAGGGAACGACGAGCGGCGCCCGGCGATTGTTTACGGACCGCCGACGCGTTCGACGGCGACGGCAGTGATATTCCGCGGCAGGCGGCGGCGGGCGGCGGCGCGCGGCGGCGGCGGCGGCGGCTAACCAGCTAACAGCCAGCGCGTATCGACACTCCCGACGGAGGTGTTGTTACCATGGCCACGACGCCTGCGTCGCCCGAGTCACGTGCGCCTCTCTCGTTAGCGTCGATTTTTGATGTACGCCATCTTACGCCGCCGCCGCCGCGCCGCCGACAAGGACGGACGCGCGCGCGCGAGAGAATGATGAACTTATGCTGCGCGCGGGCGCGTTAAGAAGTGCCGAAAGAAAACAACGCGACAACGACGCGAACTTGGCGGTTGGTCGCCGCCGCCGCCGCCGCCGCCGCGCCTCGCCTCTTCCGCGTTTAATGGACGCGCCCGGCTCCAATTTTCCCTCTCATATTGGGCGAAATGCAACCGTAAAAATTTTAGTGCACGTCCCGAAGTCGCCGCGCGCCGATAAAATCAATTTTTATGCGCGACGCGCATAAAACTGCAATTCCGACAGCGTCCGGGATTCGGTCCCTCCGGCGGGGCGGGCGAAGACGGTCGGCGCGGGTCGGCGCGGCGACGTGCGGAAGCAATTAACACGCTAGCGGGGATAGTTTCTCGGAGACTGCCATTTGCATGTAATCTACGCCGCGCCGCGATGGCTGGCCGGGTGGGTGTAACGCGCGCGCGCCTAATGCCACCACATTGGTACTGCGGCGGCGGCGGCGGCGAAAGGGGCGAGGGCGGCCCCCCTTCCGATGGCGTGTACGCGGCTTTGCACGTCGTGCGTGAAACCGAGCGCGGGGCACGTTCTGTTGGTTTAAACTTTCCATGAATGAACGAGCGCGGCGAAGACAACGCGCGCCGCAGCGGCGGCAGGAAAAAGCGGCGTCCTCGAGATCGAGATCGCTATCGGCGCCACGTACGCAGCTGTCCGAATTATAAATTCAAACCTTGAACCTCGTCCGGCCGCTTCCGTCGCGAAACGCGCATCTCCGCCGGCGGCGGCCGCGGCGCGCATAGCGAGGTGCAATATGAATAGTAAGTCAGTGGGCGAGTGGCGCGCTAGATGAGAGAAAGTGAGTCCAGGTTGGGCGAGGTTAGGTCCACATCAGCGCGGCGGCCCTCATGTAAAATGCATAAGATGGCGGCTGGGGTGGCACGCCGCCTGCATGAAAATCATAGCTAAACAAAACGACACACGCCGCGCGCGGCCAGCCCCGAGACGCGCGCGAAGAGCCGCCGGAAAAAGCGCGCGCCGGCCGCCGGCCATTGTGCGCCGGGGCCGAGAAAAAACGCGCCCAAACTTGGCGCGATTATTTCGCTCGTCGCGACGTGGGAACCGGCCGCCAGTGCGCTATCGATTCCCACTCGCGGGCTCGCGCCAGCGTCGTCCGCGAGCTTTCGGTTTTGGTTTCGTCACGCGGGCCCGCTCACGGCGTGTTTACAAACAGGACTCAGTCAGCTGTAAGCGCCGCGCGCTGAATTAATGCTGCATACATTTAAATACATTTGCCGCGGCCGCGACGCGCTGAAAACGCGAGCGCGCCGCCGCCGCGCGCGCGCGCTTTTCGACCTAGCGGCGGAAGCACAACGCGCCGCGTGTTTTCGCGCTGATGGCGTAAGCGATCCGGTTCAATGCAGCGTAATGCGCGTCGGAGATCAAACAGTCTTCAATTCGCCGCGCGGAAGGTGAGTGCGTGAGTGCACGCATCAAAGGATGCGCGCGACGAGCGCCAAACGTCGTTACGCGGCCGCATTAGTACACGAAGCGCGACCGCCCCCGACGCCAACATGGCTGGCTGCCGGATGATGAAAGGCATCCGTCGGCGGCCGCGCGTTTATTGCCGGAATGCGACTAATGCGATTAAACGTCGCCGTCACATGTCGCGCGCGCGCGTGCCGCCCCATCAGCGCCGTGCATTAATGTTGCTATTAAAATTGATCCGCCCGCGTCGCATCGACATGGCGACGGATTTTCGCCGGCGCGCGCGGACGGTGGCGCCGCCTCCACGCAACGCACGCAACGTTGTCGGGCGCCGCCATTTGAATATGCCCCATATTTTATTCAATGACCTTACGAGCGCGACGGCATAATAATGCCGGCAGATCGAAGAAGTTATCGCGCTCGCATCGTCCGACGCTGGCGTTTAGCATAATTAACTTCGGAGGCTTCCCCGCGGCGGCAGCGGCGAGCCGTCGTAAAACGCGCGCGAACATGGTGGCGGACATTGAAAACGTGCGCGTTCGCGTGTCGCGCGCGTAAAAGTGCATTTATCGCCGCGCGCTCGGCGGCGGTCGTCGGCCGCCGCCGGCCCGGCCGTCGTTTCGAGCATTGTTTGCGCGGCGTTGTTGTAAACGCGTCGCTCTTTGTTGCTCGCGTGTGCGCGCGCCCCGTCTGTGTGTGTTTAGCCGAACTTGATTCCTAGCGGGCTATAACATATCGATTACTTTCCCTGCGTCGGGGAGGGCGGCCGCCCCCGCGCGCGCCCGGCATGGCGTCGCATGCAAATCAGCATGGCGGCGACGGCGGCGGCGCCGCGTACGCGCCCCGCATTACAAGGCGCACGACAGCGACGCCGGCCGGCAGCAGGTCGTCATCGCGACCGGCGGCGCCCGCGGAAAAAGGAAACGAAGCGGCGGCGGCGGCGGCGGCGGCCGGCTCGCCGATTCGGTAAATACGCGATGATGGCCCGTCTTGCGATGATTGGCAGAGTAATGATGGGCCGCGGGGGAACAAAGCGCGTCGGCGGCGAACAACGGGCCCGCTTGTGCGTGCGCCGCGCACTCGGAACAATTGATTAACTGTTTCCTGGACGGGCGCGCATCCATCACACGCCGCCGACAGCGCGCCGCATAACGAAACCGATCAACGCAACATCAACTCGCGTCCGCCGCCCGAGATCAATACGCAATCGGAGATGGCCATCGCCGCGTCGCGACGCCCGCGACGCGTTGGCGCGGAACGCAAAAAACATCGTCGGCGGCGTGGAAATGCACGCCAAGGCGACGGCGACGGCGGCGGCGGCGAGAGAGACGCTTGCCTTTCTTTATATTAATAATTTTCACGCATGCCCGCCCCTCGTCCCCATTAAAATCGCTTTGATATTGAAATCATGTGACGTTTCATTAATTTCGTGTCTTCTTCGGCGCATTCTTACCACGCCGCGACGTCGCCTCTCGCCGCTCCGCCGAAAACGACGAGATTACATGCATAACAAGCGCGCCGCTCTCCGATCGCATATTGTCCGGCGCGAGGAGGCGGCGCCGACGGACGCGGCGGCGTAATGATTTAGAGATTACTTTTAGTGTCGTCGAGGGTGGATTATGTCGAGCTCGACACCTCCGCGCGTCGATTGCGCACGATTTGCGTTATCAGATGATGACATTTGACGGTTTGGTGGTGTTCAATGGACAGATGGACGGGGCGGCGCGATAAGGCGGCGGAGATGTTCGCGCGCGCCCGGAACCGCAGCGCGCACAATGGGCCAACCCGTGCTAAGCGGATTAGGCGCGTCGCAAATGGGCGCGCGATTCTCACCAGCTCCAGTGAGTCCCGGCAGGCCCCGCGAGCCGGGGCGAGGGACCAGGAGCGCTCTCGAGTTCTTTCATTGTCCGGGAGCCGGTAATATTTTGACAACACCGTCCGCCCGACGCGCGCGCGCCGAAACTTTCAGTTCATTGTCTTAAATTCGACGATGATTCGAACCTCGTGCCGACGCGAGAGGGTTGCGCGCGGGGATTAACTGATTATGAAGTAGATATGCGCCATTTGTCATCCTGTCTGCGCCGCGCCGGGATGCGACTAAACAGGAGGAGCGCGTGGGGTGCGCGCCGCGAAAACTAAGCGTTTTCCGCGCCTTCCCGCGCGCATCATTAGACGCGCCGCGCCTTCCCCGCCTCGCAGCCCTCGCCTGATCAGGAATCCAGGTCGAACGAATGTAAATCCCAATTAAGCTATGTCCGAAACGCGCGTAAGCCGGCCGCCCGACTGCGGGTCGCAGGAATCCGGCGAGGACAAGACAACTGATTGATTCCTCGGCGACGTCGGACCCGATCGCCGGCCGGCCGTAAATTACCCTCCCGTGCGCGCATTCCCGACCGCCGCCGCCGCATAATGAGGCACCCCGAACAAAAGGCGAGCGCGCGCGCGGCTTCCACGTTTCGCGATTTTACTGCCGCCGGCCGAGCGGCGCATTTCGCGATATTTATTTATATTGTTGGTCGGCGCTCGACGCTTTGATTTATCGTTTCGGCTCGCCGGGGCCGGTTCGACGGACCGACTCGCGCGCTCGCGACGGTGCGCACATGTCAATGAAATCTACTTTTGCGAGCGCGCGCGGGTCCGCCGACTTCCTTAACGTATGCTGTCTCGGGCGGTGCGCGCCCCGGCTTGATTTATGGCCGCCTTCGAAAAGAGACGGCCCTAGGAGCGCGCGCCCGGCTAAGGGAAATAAAGAATCGCGAAATAGAATACCGAGTTATTTAGATCGTAACAAATCATTCCCCTCTTTTTCCTCCCGCCGTCCCGAGAATTCGTCATTTTTTCAGCGCGCGCATTAATCAGCCGCGCCCGGCGCATGCACCTCGCCGCGGCGCCGTTTGACGACGCAATTGGAACGCATCGAATCGGGGCGGATTATGCGGAACGTGACTGTCGATCGCCGCGGCCTCTTATTATTGCGTAATTCGTGCGCCGCGAGCGTGCGCAAAAAGGGTTGACAGCATTAGCTTCAGCCGGCGCTGGCGAGACGTCTGTGTTTTATTGGCGATAATCTCGTCTTAACCGTTCGGCGCGCCGATTTATTTCCGGCCGCGCGAACCAAATATCTTGCCGGCAGCGGCGGAAAAATGTTGGCCGCAGGAGAGCGCGCGCTCGTGCGGCGGTGGTGTTGCGGCGGCGTTCGGTTGGCGGCGGCACGGCAGGAAAACATTGATACGTATCAAATCCCGGAATGGAAAGGGAAAGCGCGCGCGGCCGCTCATGAATATGTATGGCGGGAATACATGTGGGGCCGGATGAGTCACCCCCATCTGCAGCCGCCCGCCAGGCAGCGAGCGCGTAGCCCGCGTACAAAGGAATACTCTCGATCTATCTATCGATATGATGGATACGCGCGGCAGGGGGAGGGCAAACGTTTTTCCTCAAGGCATGCAAAATTTTCCCGCTCGCCCCGGCTCCCCACTTTTTATGTCCGCGCGCGCTTGCCGCCGCCGCGGCGCGGGCGACATCTATTAAACCGGCGAGTTTGTTTGATTTCGTAACTCGGCGCGCACATTAACACGCGATCCATATCCGAATTCATAATTTAAACATGGCCAAGTTGCGTCTTATCCCCCGGGCGATGACACTTTGAAGGGAGGCGCGCCTCCCCCGGCGCTCGGTTTAGGCCCATTCGCATCCTTTGATCTTCGCCGGTCCATCGTCACGGTCTCACACCTCTCGGCGAAGTGTCGCAGCGTGTCGGGTTTCGCTCGAAAGATGACGCCCGACCCGCAATTCTCCCCGGGCCGCCCCGGACGCAATTTATTAATTTAAAGCGCGCCGCGTTTTTGTTGCAGCGAAAAATCATACGCCGCGCGGGCTCCGGGCTCGTATTGATTTTTTAATGTCGCAGGGTGCGAATAAACACGCGAGCAATAGGTGAAGCAAAAGGGGAATTTACGAACAGTGTCACCGGAGTTGGGATAGTTGAAGACGACGTGCCCGGACTGTTAATTAGATGCGCGTCTCGGAATCGATACAGTCGCCCCGGCAGCGGCGGCGGCAGCGGCGGCGGCGGCGGGCGGCGGCAACCGACGATTCACTAACTATCACATGTCGATGAACTCGCTGCTCTGCGCGAAAGAATAAGCGGGCCAAAACTCGCTGCGCGAGGCGTCGTCGACGGCGTCGTTGCGGGAAGCGGCGGCGCGTAGCTGCGGCGGCGGCGGCAGCGACGCGGCGCGTATAATCTCGGATTTGCGGTGAGTTCTGAGATTTGCGCCCGCGATCGTCGAGACTAGCGGGGCGGCAATGGCAGCGAGGCGAGGATCTCCAAGTTTGAAGTTCATAAATCCCATAAATAAGCGTCTCATTTGCAAGGCAGATGGGGCTGTGGCGGCGCGCGCGCTGCACTCGCGAGAGAGTGCCAAGGCCGCCGCCGCCGCTGCCGCCCTCACCTGCGCGCCGCTCAGGTGGCGAGTGACGACGAGCGCGACGACGGCGCGCGGATCCCGGATCGTTATTCGTCGTCGCCACCCTCTAATATCCGCTAATGGTCTCCGCTACAAAGACGACCTGTCGTTGCTCCTGATTCCTGCGCGCGGCGCGCACGCACGCGCACGCACCGCCGCCGCCGCCGCCGCGCCGCCGCTTCCGTATTTGCCTATGCGCATGACCTTGGCGCCTCGATTCGCAACCACCTCAACTGGTTGTATCGCTAAAACTACTTAATATGAGAGAAAGGTCAGACTCGCGTCGATCGATGCATGAATTATTCAATAGGGGTAGAAAGTGAATGAACTTTTTCCTCTTTGTTATGTTTCCGCGTGGCGGCGTTGCCCCGCCGCCGCCCCCGCGCCCGCAGCGGAACATTTCGGCGGCGGCGCGGCCGCGGATATTTTCGTTGGCCGACGACGCGCGAACCGGGGGATTGAAATGTAACAATGCGATAGTTAATAGACGAGGTGTCATGTGCCCCGAGGCGCGCCGCGGGGCGCTGGGGTGTCGCGCACCCCCAGATATGGCTAATTTGAACCGCGGGTAGCCGACGATAACGATAACTGCGAGATCGCCGCGGGTCGGATTAGCCCGCCTATTTATGGGGCGCATATCATCCGAATGATGAAATTACGCTTAAGCGTACTTCAAACGAAGCGCGCGCGCCGGCGAAAAAAGCGCGCGCAGGGCGGACAGCTGCAGAGCAACTCGACGCCGGCCCCGGCGAGCCGAACTAATAATGGCGAGCAAACAAAACTAGCGCGAGACCGCGCGCCCCGCGAAGGGTGTCCGCCAGCGACGGCGGCGACTGCTTAGCATTCAGGCGGCGTCTTCACCTTGTATTGATTGCCGCAACTCCGGTACAGTCTGCACCGCTTAGAGCCGGCGGCGGGCGACGGGCGGCGCGCGCGGGCTCGGCTCGCCGGCTCGCGCGCCGAAAACTTCCCGCAGCCGAAATATTTTTACAACCTGCGTGGCGCGCGGATTCGTGACGGACCGCGTCGAGTTTGACGGCGCCGCCGCCGCGCCGCCGCGGTCTCTTGTTATGGAAATGATGCCCGCGAGGTTACGCAGTCTGTCCTCCACTTAGACAACAACCCTTGCGAAGGCAGCACCCCATCTCTCGTCGAGCACCATTGTGCAGGCCCCACTTGACTGCGTTCCGCGTGGGGCACACACAAACGCGTTTAACTTATTGCTGACTCTATCATGACTGCAACCAAATTCGAAAGGGAGCATCGAGAATCAAACACTTCATGTTCGCGCGCGCGCATGCGCGCCGCCCACGCCGGCAGCGACGCGCGCGCTCTTTCCGGAATGGCGCAAACGCTGCCGATTCAATTTGGCCGACGCGTCTTTAAATTTTTTCGACAGCTGTCACGCTGTCAACCGCAAAGTCGCTGTGGCGCGCTTCCCTCGTGCAATTTTTTATATAACTATGTTATCTATCCAACCCCAGACACGCCGGCGGAGCGTGGCAGGCGTGGGGCTCGGCGCCCCCGCCGATCCGACGCTCCGCGCCCGAAATATGACGACTGATTGACTAATTGTACTTTTAACTGTAAAGTAATTTGCATTTTATTTGCTCGTGACGGGGCCAAACCCCCGGAGACAACAGACGCGCGAATGCGGCGAGCAATCATCGCGCGTTAGCCCGACAGTTCGAAGCGACGCGAAGCACACTGAAGCAACACTGAATAAAGCGCACTCGGCTGATACCTCGCAGCAGGTTGACAGGTTGCCGCCGCCGCCGCGCCGCGCCGCTGGAAACTTCGTAGCACTCTGCAGCGCCGCCGCCGCCGCCGTCACCACCACCACCAGCACACGTGTCGGCGCGGCCGCGCGGCCACGTGGTCGCGCGCGGATTTTATTTGTTGTTAATTCGCTTGCGGCCGGCTGGCTTTGCGGACAACCCGGCTGGTGTCTACGCGACGACCGACTTGAGAACACTGGATATATGGTAACTACAATGCGCCCGCCACCCTTCCCGCTGAATTTCTCCTGAGCACGAGACAGCGTTTGCATGTTAACGTAGCGCCGCCGTCTCCCTCGGCCGCGCGCCGCCCGCGCATGGCGCCCGCTCTGTCGCACATACAAAATGACTACTTTCTATGCAAAAGTATGAATGAGATACGCGCCGCGGGTACATGCCATGTGCCCCGGCGCCGCCACCGTCACGGCGCACAGGGTGTCCCCGGAACCGCGCGCGCTCCTCCCGACCCGCGCAAGCCGCGCCGCCGGCCGCC
>JARRAA010017018.1:0-12032 GCA_030557295.1 Ecitodaemon sp. MM-2014 | reverse complement strand
ATCCAGAATATCATCTTTTTTTTCGTGCTCATTCTTTGCATGGCAAATAACATTGGCGTGCTTTTTAGGGTTTATAACCATGAATGTCAAGAACAATATGGTATCTACAACTAACTACACCAGCAAGTTGACTGGAAGCTATTAATATGTCCAGACTAGGGTATGAACAAGAACCCTTCACATTATCGCTTACATGCCGGGACCAGGAATTCAATGTTTTAGTTTTACTTTATCTTAAAATTAGATTAGCCTAGATAACGACCGGCTATGAACACCCTCCCTGGGGCGCCTGTTATAGTGACCAGCGGTGCGAATATCCCTTTTCTATTTTTTATTTTCATGTTTAACGTGATTTTCTAGGATGCCATGATCGCGATCCCTTTCGAATCATGTTGCCTTCTGATGTTATCTGACTATAAAATGGTATCAATGAAAAAGTAATAAAAGTATTGGGTTGAATAATAAGTGAGTAATAAGAGCATTTAAACTAAACACGTGTCTCGAAACGATTCGTATAAAATTTGAACAAGTGTACTATACTAGTTGAAAGCACATTTTCTCCTCTACATCCCTGTCGTCTTCCTTTGTTAACATCAAAGTAATCTTCAACAATGAAAAGGACCTCCAACATTTACTCCTCAACTTTTTCGAATCTAGGCCAGCCTATTTCTGGCAAATGGGCATCGACAAAGTGGTTGAACAGTGACAGAAGCTTGTTGGTTATACCGGAGAATATATAATTGATTAAATTGTTATATATTTGAAGAGCCCCATTTTTCATCTTTATTTACCTAATATATTAATATTTGGGGGAGTTATGATGAGTTGATTACCGAGGCGGTAAGTGTCTGTGTCATGTGTCAATAAAAGGGGGTGATTTCTATTGTAATCTGGATATAAGCTGAACGATCGTTTCAGTTTTTATTATGACGAATTTGAATCAGCATATCAGTATAACCGAGGCCGAAGTCAACATGATCCAAACTTGGCTGTCAGGAAATATTTGTATCGTTTGTATCTCTATTAGACGAATGCATCTAGACAAATCAACCAATCAGGAGATCCTGAACGTCGTGCATGTTTTTAACGTGGACGACGTGTAATTGGTATAATTTATTAAGCAATCAATTTCCCTTCATTCGACGCATCGCACGAATTGTTCTCTAATTATGCAAATGAAAGCCGCAGAACGCGCAACATGTATCATTAACATATTTAAATTGGGTGGACGGTAAAATAAGAGAAACAGTGGGTGTGATATTGTATAGTACAATTCACAAGTAGCGAGGACAATTCGAGGTATAAATAAATTAAAACATTACGAATAAGGCAAACCATCATTAGAGCTCTTATTATGAAGATGATACCATATTGAAGAGTAAAACGGCTATAATGTAGATGATTACATTTTATTTTCTATATATTTGCACCATTTCCATGTCATACGGTACCTGTAACACAAACATTGAATATATCTACACATATCTGCCTTGAAAACGCAGAGATAGCTGTAAACATCTCGCATGAACTGTGTAGATGTCTTAATAATGATGGTTAATGATGATGAGTTTCATAATTTCAACCATTTAAACACACATTTAGGGCTGACGTTACCTAACGCAAACACTCTGTACGCGACGGACGCATCCGACTTATCGCACGCATCGCGTCGTACGCTTCGTTCTCGTCGTACTCGTTACACTCGTTACGCTGCGCGAAGGGAAGCGAACATTTTGTTTACTCTCTTTCTTCGGTGTGCGTGCACACGGACGCGTTCGCATACGTTTCGGCCTAGTGACTTGCATCAATCGGCGTCGCTCGGCGTGTGTGGTGGTAGTGCTCGGCGAGCTCGTAGAACTGACAATACTCGTCCCGAGCTCCGGGCTAAAATTGATAAAACAAGTGCATCCTTCATTTTGTTTAATCGATAATTGTGTACGCAAGAGACGTAAGTATTGCGTTTCGTTTCCGACGTCGTGCGGCCACTAATTCCATTAACTCGATAGCATGGTACTGAAATAACTCCGCGTATCGTGCGCGACGTTCAGCCAACACCCGTGCGCCGAACGCATCGTCGGTTTTTATCAGATCGGCGTACGCGTTGCATTTGTTATTTGCCAGGCAACCAATTAATACCTCAATCGCGCGAAGCGCATTGCACGGTTGGCGCGACGTCCGAAGCGATGCGGGACAACGATCAGGGATCACCGAAAGTGCGCCGCAGCAGGAGCAGAAGCCGAAGCACGTCGAAGAGTAGCAAGGCTAGCAAAAAAAGTGGAGACAGATCCAGCTATTCGAAGAGCCTCTCCAGATCGAGGTCTCGAAGCTCCAGCCAGGAGATCGATGGCTTTCGATTGCACATTGCCGATGTGGGCGAGAACGTACGAAAGTCAGACTTGGAGAAACTATTCTCAGCCCATGGGGCATTGAAGGAAATATGGATGACGAACAGTACACCTTGTTTTGGTTTTGCTGTTTTTAAAGATAAGAAAGATGCCGCAAATGCTCTGCAAGCCTGTGATGGCATGTAAGTATCAAGTATTGCAATTGGATATCAACATTAACTCACCTGAACCCTGGCATAGAGTTAAACTATGTATCAGGAAGGTTTTCATTGTTTTAGCCATAGTTTATGGAGGTTTAAGTACAATGCACTATAAAAACATTTAATCATTCTGTTCACAAAATGTTGAATCCTTATTCATGCTTTCAAACAACAATCTACTATTATGATGTTGTTTTTGAGTAATAGGTAGTCTTGACTCGTTGCCTCAAAATATTCAGTCTGATTCACAACTAACCAATATTGTTGATGTTTTAGGGATGTGGCTGGTTCGCGCATTCGGGTGTCATACGCCAAGCCCCGAACACGCGGCTCTGGCCGCCGTTTCTTCAATCCGAATATGCGCTGCTACCAGTGCGGCTACTCTGGTCACTTTTACAGGGATTGCCCTGACTTAAACGGAGGGGGTGGAGGTGGCGGAGGCGGAGGAGCAGGTGGCGGGGGCAGCGACAAGCGCAGTTCGCGGTAAGTATCATTCCCGCTTTGGTGCGTTTTCTTTTTGAGGGAGCTTATTGTACATGTACGTGTTGCTTTTCCGTGTCACTACGTTATATATAACGCGTTCTTAATTTGAGAAATAAGGTCACATGATAACAATTGTGGCCTTATTTCATTCGTCGGATTGTCAGCACACCGTCATTGCTTTCGCGTTTAACCCGTTTTGCTATGCAGCGAGTTGGGTTTTAGTTATGTGTCCGAACATTTTACAATAGCTCCCGAGTTTAACTAGAGTTGCGATTAGCTCGTTGACGTGAAATAATTTAACTGTATATAATGTGATACGATAATCATAGTGACTTATATTTATTTAATGTACAATGTTATTTGTTGTGATGGGTATTTCTGCACCTAATTGTTGTTTTATGGTTTATCAGGCTCATGGCGTTTTGGCATAGTTTATATGGTTTGGTTAAACATAATAATGGATTGTGTTATGGCATAGGCTAATTAGTCAGAGGTCAAAAAGAAACTGTTGGTCTTGGTGAGAATGGTTGAGATTGTGGATTGCGCTAGCAAATTGCTCGCTCCCCCTTGCGAAAGTCAAAATGCGATACGGCCAACTGAGTGCAAACCAAAACAAATCTGTATTACCAAAAATGCAATCTCTGTCGAGTGTCGAGCGTTTTTAGGAAATCACACATTTGTAACAGTAATGGGGATGTATGAGATGGCTCCTGACTTAGAGATGTTTTTAGTTACGACTCTCACTCGGATCGCTATAGTAGCAGGCGCAGAGAAAGAAGCGACCGAGACTATCACTACGACAGGGACTACAGTCGAAGACGCACGTCGCATCGCTCGTCGCGTAGATACGACGACTACGGCAGCAGCCGCAGCAGTCGTCGCCATCGTTACTAAGAGCGATAAAAGCGCGTGTACGCGCGTGTGCGATGCTCGGGGCATGATACACATTACGACTACTTTGTGCATTTTGATTCACCAATCGATTATATGCAAATACTTTATACATATATACACGTTTGCGAGATGTTGGTATTTGTAACACAAGAGATGAAGTGATGTTTTATTGTCTTGACATTTGAAATATTTGTGTATTCAATTCTGGATAACGATGGTTAGGTGTTGATTTTCGTAAGAATTTGACCAAATTTATTATTTGTTTTTGTTTTCATTTTCCAAAGTATAATAATATTCAATATAAATATTAGTACAAAAATTTTAGATGACTACAGTTCAATGTATCTCATCGCATTAATGAAAATTTTCCGGCATTAGAATAAAGATCTTTGTTAAATATTTTAATGTTATTATTTGTGAATGGCGAATTAAATAATATAACATTGAAAACTTGGCCACGTTTCCTTGCTTAATTGAAGAATTCTAGGTGCTAGGCTATCGGAAATATATTGGTGTTCAACTTATTCAAGAGAACTGCCATCTACGCATTGATCCAGACCCGAATTAAGATTTTGTTTTAGATTACTGCCGACAACACCGAATAACCAAGAAAATAACTTAAGAACTTATGTTATAACAGTGTTAATGTTTCATTTCAATTGCCTTTGACGATTATAAATCATAAAATATATTCATGTATATAAATCCATTGTCTCTTAATACTATATGATTATAGTCTTGCTTTACAGAATATAAGTACCATATTTCTTTGAACATATGCCATCCACTTTTGGTAAACTTCTGAAGTTAAAAAAACGTGGTGCACCTGACGCTAATGCTTGGTGCTGACGGTGTTACAACATAATAGGTTATTTCCTCATTTGGGAGTGCGGTTTCTTTTTGGAGAAAGACAGTATTTTATATTGTACGTGTTCAATTCTATTTTTTATACGACATTCCATGCCTTTAAAATGGAAACTTTCCTGTCTTTTATATTAGCGTGTACTGGTATCGCACGATTTAACTATAGAATAACGCGATAGTCATTATGATAAAATTTTATTTAAAACCGATAAATTTGTACAACAATTAACATACACAGTACTATAAAACTATTAAAAATCAATAAATATAATTGTAATATAATACTTATTAAAGCGAATAATAATGGAATGCTACAGAAATTAAATGAACAACAAACGTTACGTATTCGACGACACTCCCATGAAAAGCTCTTTTTAGCGAAAATTCAGGACGTTTCGTTGGGGCCGCATCCTGTATTAGCTGACGAAAGGCAAGAATACTAGTAATGCGAATTTCTTGCGGGCGACGATGTTTACCGCCGAGACTGCGGACTTTCTTCCAGCTTCCGCCAAACGACCTGCGAGCACAAACAGTTATTAGATAGTTATTTGCGACCATTCGACACGATCGATGCACTGCGGTGCAGTTAGCTTTCTTTGAAATAGAAGTTCAATCATAGTGAAAATCCTTCCCCGAGAGAGAGACACGCAATATATGAATACGACGTATATGAATTAGTTCATACCAACTTTTTCTAGTATTTGTATAATTTAACCGTGCATTAGTTACGTGCGCTTTTCTCTAATTGCCTTTCTCTAGATGAGAATATCTTATGCTAATGATCATAAAGTGAAAATATAAATTAGTGCAGAACTCCAGTATCATTTTTATATCATTTAATTTGTTTCGGCGACGACCATCAACGCGCAGAATGAAAACCAATGTCATTGTTCGTTTTAATAACATTCCCACGTTTGGAAAGTTTCGTTGTTAAATAACATTTGATGAATACTCACATTGCACATTTCACGCACCAATGCCTTTTCGCCATCGTCCATGTCGCCGTTAGTCACCTGTGCGAGATTCTCCCCGCGCTCAGGTAATCTTCCCTCTCGTTCGAGCTGTTCGCGCACCTCCAATACCTGAAGCGCCCTTACAACCGCTTCCGGCCGACCTGACAATACGCCTACGCCCGATTCGGGTGGAATTGCGATTGTTGCATCGCCGGTGCTGGTTGCGATCTGATTGATTTTATGTGTGAGGTTTCTTTTGTCGTCTTCTAGTTGTTTAACGCGATTCTCCAGGCTTCGGACGTATTGCATTATTTGATCTGTAACAAAAGCTTTAGCAATGAATAGAAGTGTTATTGAAAATTCTAAAAGGCAAAAGACGTTACATGCATGAAAGGCTCAAGAAATAAATCTTGACAATAATACCTACCATTGAATGTGCTCCTTTGACGTGCTAAATTCTCATGGAGAAGTCGTTCCCGGCTTGCCGATCTTCTCGGTGCGTTACCGGTGGAGAATTGTTGCGGCACAGGTGGTTCGTCCGCGTTGGTGCTGGAACTCGAACCATCCCCATCGTCACGCATATTAGTCGTAGAAGTGCTGCTTCCACAGGACGGACAAATGGTGGAACCTCGCTCCTCGTCTAGGTATAGACATAGTTCTTTCAACTCCAAATTGTCCTTAATAAGTTCCTGTTGCTTGTTGTCAAGTTCCCTCAGCTTGCTCTGATATGCGGATACCTCCTGCCTCATGACAGAGGCGGTGTATCGTCCAAATCGTTGCCATTCTCTTGCCAACTTCCTGCCCTTCTGGCGGTCATCGTCTAGGAAGCAGCAGAGGTCACGTAATTCTTGATTATCATCAGCTAGACGTTGATTTGCTTCTTTTAGTGATCTCAATTCCATGACCACGCCTTGCATGTGCCTTGGATCGGGCATATGCCGCGGTCCCGCATCAGTGATTATTCGATTGTCCTCAGTTTTCCGCACGAATTTCAGCATTTCTGTTTGTCGAATTAGATCCTCCTCGTATCTGGGATTTGGCGGAACTCGTTGTGGTATTTGGGGTATTCCCGGTTCGTCTAACACCGGTGGTCTTTGATGGATCTGCACTTGAGTGCGCGCTTCTTCGTCAGGACGGTTAACAACTTGACGACTGTTCTGAATGTTCTGCGGTATTCCCACCGGGTATTGGTAGGGCGGATATTTGTTGGAAACTACCTGTTGTGAGGGAACAGGTCCCGGATAGTATTTTCCGTCAGGTCCCGGGTAGGGTATTTGGGGATGCTTAACCAAATTCAAATCTTTGGCGGAATACACTTTGCTAGCATCTTTTGCGGGATGCTTTAGTATTCCCGGGTTGGTGCCCGGCGGTTGTGGAGGCGGCTGATAACGCGGCGGCACCGAACTGCTGGTGTTGCCTTCGGTCGGTTTTATCAGATACGGCTGTTGTTTTTTACTGGTTGACATGATAACTGCGCACGACGCATTCACGCTCCAATGCAAAGAATCTGATCGGTCGAGATGAACATTTTGATTCGAGACACTAGAAATCTTTGGCACCGCAGTTTTGATTCACCACTGTTTAGCACCGAAACGTTTTCGACGGACGCGACGCAGGCAACGCACTCGCTTAATTTAAAAGGAATACACTTGACAGTACAAATTTCGAGACGATGTGGGTCACAGAAGTAGCTCATACACGGCACCTCTTATTTATGATGCTGCGAGTGGCTCGCGCAGCTCTCGCATATTGAAGACTTGCTCACGCTTTCAACGAAAACAAATTTTGGGCGTGCACCGGTGCGAGCAGAACGAGGACACTTCGTTTATCCGACGCACTGAGCCACGCACTTCGCAAGACGGCGGAAATGCACGATATTTTATCAATCCTCGCACTGATTCGATTCTCTCAGCGCGTGCGACGCACGCACGCCACGCTCACGTTCAGACTCAACATGGCTGAATAGCACCAATAGAGCCTCAGATTTATTCGCTTACCTAGTCTCAGGTACGCTCAGGTAGAAGCGGTGGAAGGCAAAGTAGAGGAACCGTAAACGCGACCACAAGCACACACAGCAAGGGCACGCCAGCGAAACGTATATCCAGATATCTCTTTCTTTGAAAAGAGAGAGAGGGAGCATGAGAGAGTTGCAAATCCGCAAGAAACTGTTGCGGAGAGCGCGGACTTTGTGTTTGGTAGAAATTTATCTGGGCTTTTTACTTTCCTTTACAAACTGGTATAAATGATACGCGGAACTGAGACTTTGAGATGTGATTTTACGATTGTCATGGAAGCCCATGAAAATCTTGAAATATAATTGATTCTTCTCTCATTTTCTTATCAACTATTTTCTATACGTTGCTATTTAGCAAAAAAATATGCACTTGAATCAGTTTAGCTTATTGTTAGTGTCTTCTCTTTCTCTCTCTCTCTCTCTCTCGGTTGCACTAATTGTAAGTTTGTGTGGTGTGATCGCAGTCGTCGCATAGGAGACATTGGAGGTAGCGACGTCAGGGCGCCTGCGCGATTTACTTAAGTACGGCTCCGTACAGCTCGTCCCCGAATTGACCTCTACGGTGTTCATGTTCACTTCGCGTATCATAACATCACGAACAGCCGGCCTGCACTCAACCGGCGTGGAAAATTAATAAATTAATAAAGAAGATGTCGAAGCCCCAATCAGATCAAGAGCGCAGGAAGCAGATTAGTGTCAGAGGCATTGCGGAAGTTGGCGATGTGACAGAAATCAAGAAAACTTTTAATCGTCATTTGCATTACACGCTCGTTAAAGATCGAAATGTGGCAACTCCAAGGGATTACTACTTCGCCTTGGCGCACACCGTTAAGGACCACTTGGTCTCCAGATGGATCAGGACCCAGCAGCATTATTATGAGAAGGATCCAAAGGTTAGTTATTATCTACATTGATTTGATTTTGTTAAATAATTTAACATTTGCGATTTAAAAAATTTCGATTTCTATTTGATAAGAAATTCAATTGGTAACCTTCATATAATCTGCTCTAGATAAATGACCTTAGAGTGAATTCTGTGTCGAATTTCTTACAATGTTATTGTTATCTAAACGAAATATTTGGCACAGATAAAATAGTAAAAATATTTAATACTTTGCAGAGGGTTTATTATCTCTCTTTGGAGTTTTATATGGGTCGGTCGTTAACAAACACGATGATTAATTTGGGAATTCAAACGCCTTGTGATGAAGCTCTATATCAAATGGGTTTGGATATTGAAGAGCTGGAAAGTTTTGAAGAAGATGCGGGTTTGGGGAACGGAGGTTTGGGTCGTTTAGCCGCGTGCTTTTTGGATTCGATGGCCACGCTAGGGATGGCCGCGTATGGATACGGAATTCGCTACGAATACGGGATTTTCGCGCAAAAAATTGTCAACGGCGAGCAGAAGGAAGAGCCCGACGATTGGCTCCGATTCGGCAATCCGTGGGAAAAAGCCAGACCCGAATACATGCTTCCTATCAATTTCTACGGACACGTAGAGGATACGCCTAAGGGGAAGAAGTGGGTAAACACCCAAGTTGTGTTTGCTCTTCCTTATGATAGCCCGGTTCCTGGTTACAATAATAACGTCGTCAATACTCTTCGACTCTGGAGCGCCAAGTCGCCGATTGATTTCAACTTGAAATTCTGTAAGTCTTCCACAGTGTCTAGTCGTCCTGACCTTGCTTGACTTTGGAATAGTTGAAAGTGCAGTTGTAGAAAACCATTTGTACCATCCAATGTCTAGTAAAGTCACCTAGATGTCTGCTTATCTTACAGACTATATTCTATTTCTATTACTATATTTGACGGAAGTGTGCATTGTTAACTCCTCATAAATCTATTTCAGTTAACGACGGTGACTACATCCAGGCTGTGCTCGATCGTAATTTAGCCGAAAATATTTCTCGCGTCCTGTATCCCAATGACAACTTCTTCGAGGGAAAGGAGCTACGCTTGAAGCAGGAATATTTTATGGTTGCTGCAACATTGCAAGATATAATTCGTCGCTTCAAGTCGGTGAAATTCGGTTCTCGTGATGCAATTCGAACGGATTTTAAACTATTGCCCAGCAAGGTAGCCATTCAACTGAACGACACCCATCCGTCTTTAGCTATTCCGGAATTGATGCGTATTTTGGTCGATATCGAAGGATTGCCGTGGGAAGAAGCTTGGAACATCACAGTCAAAACATGCGCGTATACAAATCATACGGTTCTTCCGGAAGCTTTGGAGAGGTGGCCAACCGGCATGTTAGAAAACATTTTGCCTAGGCATTTAGAGATCATTTACCATATTAATTTCTTGCACTTGCAACAAGTCGAAAAGAAATGGCCCGGTAACATGGATAGATTGCGTTGCATGTCATTGATCGAGGAAGATGGAGAGAAACGCGTGAACATGGCTCATCTGTCTATCGTGGGCTCTCACGCAGTAAACGGGGTGGCGAGAATTCATTCGGAGATCATTAAATCTGACTTGTTCAAGAATTTCTACGAGTTGTCGCCCGAAAAGTTCCAAAACAAAACTAATGGCATTACTCCTAGACGTTGGCTGCTGATGTGCAATCCAGGCTTGAGCGATTTAATTTCCGATAAAATCGGCGAAGACTGGATCGTGCATTTGGACGAATTAAAGAAACTAAAACAATTCGCAACCGATGTCAACTTCCAGCGTGCCGTCATGAAAGTCAAGCAAGAGAATAAGCTTAAGCTGGCGCAGCTGCTAGAAGAAGATTATGGTATTAAAGTGAATTCGGCTTCGTTGTTCGATGTGCACGTAAAACGTATTCACGAATACAAGCGACAACTGTTGAATTGCTTACATATAATCACCATGTATAATCGTATCAAGAAAAATCCCAGCGGAAAATTCACGCCGCGTACAGTTATGATTGGAGGGAAAGCAGCGCCGGGATATTACACCGCGAAGAAAATCATTAAACTGATTTGCGCCGTCGCCAGTGTCGTAAATAACGATCCAATTGTTGGCGATAAGCTCAAAGTAATCTATTTGGAGAATTATCGCGTGACGCTTGCCGAGAAGATCATTCCGGCCTCTGATCTGAGCGAGCAAATTTCCACCGCTGGCACCGAAGCATCCGGCACTGGCAACATGAAATTCCAATTGAACGGCGCCTTGACGATTGGCACATTGGATGGTGCCAACGTCGAAATGGCTGAAGAAATGGGCAGAGAGAACATTTTCATTTTTGGCATGACCGTCGAGGAGGTCGAGCAGTTGAAGAAAACCGGCTACAATGCGTATGATTACTATAGCAAAATTCCAGAGCTGGAACAAGTCATTGATCAAATTCAGAATGGATTCTTTAGCCCGAATAATCCCGATGAGTACAAGGACATCGCTGATATTCTTCTCAAATATGACCGGTTCTATTTATTGGCCGATTATGCAGATTACATCAAAACGCAAGACCATGTTAATACCATCTACGAGGTAGTGTTACAATTTTTCATACTTAAATCTGACATCATTTTAATTGCATGTTTCTAATTTCAGAATCAGAGTAAATGGCACGAGATGGCAATCAATAACATCGCAACAGCTGGTAAATTCTCCAGCGACCGCACTATCATCGAGTATGGGAAAGATATTTGGGGTGTGAACGCGTCTTACGATAAATTACCAGAGCCTAGCGTGCCCAGGGAAATCGCTCTGAAGGATAACTAAATCCGAATCATTCTACGCAGCGATCCCATGATGCCATAATATAATAAGCTTAATATAATTGTGATTTCTAATTTACCTAGTTAATACGTCATTATTTTGATTGATAGTATCGATATAAGTGTTTTGATTATTATTAGTCTGCGGCTGCCAGATTTATTATATATTTTATAGCAGATTTGTAAGATTCTATATTATTTGGTACAATATTAAAGGCGAGAGGTATAGATCATAATTATGAGTATTATTAATTTAATGTATTTTGTTATAATGTTTACACTCAAGAATCGTTAATCGTTGAATTAATTTCTATACAAAGTTGTATATTGAAACCTCGCTAGTCTGGCACTGTTGGGGATTGTATCATTCCAGACTATAGATTATGCCGTATTACAAACGCCTATTAAAGACAAGGACCGGTGGACAAAAAGAAAGAGTCTGCGCAATATTTTTCTTAAGATCGGTGTCGGGTTATTTCTGGCCTATTGGCTGAACTAACTAATGAAGTTTTACTGTAAATTCTGCTGTATATCTATGCATGCTCCCTGGTCTCTATCAAGGATGATCAGGGAGATCCTACTGGATTTTACTT
>JARRAA010017015.1:0-10955 GCA_030557295.1 Ecitodaemon sp. MM-2014 | reverse complement strand
GAGAAACGCTTCGTCTGGGATAAATTAGGTTATATTAAGTTAGTTTAAGTTGAGTTAGGTTAGGTTAGGATAAGTTAGATTAGGTTAGGTTAAGCAAGAAACGCTTCAGTAGCTTTGGTAACCTTCGAATAGGTATCTTTCGAGTCGATTAAGTTGTATTGGGTTGAGTAATGAGTAGTGAACGTTCCCTCGGAAACGAGGGAAGCTGGGCGGAATGCGCGGTGACTGCGAGAGGCTTGCAGGAAGAGATGGAAGGGTTGGAGAAGTACAAATGTGTATCTGGAGGATTGGAAGGGCATTGTGCATATGGGAAGACAGAGGAGTGAGAAACGCTTCGTCTGGGATAAATTAGGTTATATTAAGTTAGTTTAAGTTGAGTTAGGTTAGGTTAGGATAAGTTAGATTAGGTTAGGTTAAGCAAGAGCCGCTTCAGTAGCTTTGGTAACCTTCGAATAGGTATCTTTCGAGTCGATTAAGTTGCATTGGGTTGAGTAATAAATAGTGAGCGTTTGATCGTCCATATTCTTTGTTTTTTACAATTAATAGTGATGAGAAGTTACCACTCGATGGCTCTTCAATCCATTTTCTTCCGGAAACTTCTCATCTCTATTTAAGATCACGAAAAATACAACGACTTGCTCCACTGGATCTTCTCGTGTCAATGGCGGGTATGCCTCCAATGGAACTCAGGTTTCTGACTATGATATTCTAATAGAGGGCACCCCTAAACCCCCAGTACCCCACGGATCCTTTATTAGAATATCATTGCCGGAAGTCTCAGTTCTCCATGTAGAAAAACAGAAACACGTGAAAAATAAAACGCCCATTACTCAACCCAATATTTGATTTGGATAAGTCAGGTTGGTAACGAATTGAAGATGATCAAAGGTTATTTAGGTTAGAGCAAGTCAAATAACCCTAGCTACGGGTAGATTTGAACGAATTAAGTTAGTTTTTTTAGCTCAAACTAGGGTATTTCCAAGCCTTACACAAATCACCGAAATCGCCAAACAAAACCGAATTTCCACGTTCCCGGTCTTGCTACAACCGACTACTAAGCGGCATCGTGTCAGCTGCAACAGCCGACAACCCGAAAACAACTTTACCGGCGATCGGAAAACCCTTCCCCGGGGATCATTTGTTTCGACGCAACAAACGCTCGCGCGCGCTCGCCGGCGTCGTTCGATCGGAAACGCGGACGGGCCGACGAACGCGAACCCGCCGCCCCACGCCCCGACTGACATGCTGACGCGAGCGAAACGCCGCCGCGCAACTCCCGGAATTAAAGAGGCGCGACGAGCGCCCGATTTCGCGTTTAATTATAAACACCGAATCGCACGAGATTCAATGGAACGCCGCCGCCAGCGAGGGATGCGCCCGAGCGCCGGAGGGGGGACTATCCCAGTCGCAGGGACGACGGAAGTGTAACGTCAATTATGCGACGTCCATCAATGCTCGCACGATGAATTCGATTTGCCCCCTTGCAGGACCTTCGATGACCTTGGGGAATTGGGGATGAATATGGCGGATAAATGTTTACGCATTATCTATTAATGTTCCAGGAAAAAGAAAGTTAGTCGACGATGTTGTGGTTGTAGGAAGGGGGTGGGATGGCCGACGCCGCCAAAAGGCGCCAATTCGCGTCGCTCGCCGCCGCCGACGCGTGCGTGCCATCGGCTCGGTTCCGCCTTAATTAAAAGATTCCCGCGTTAACAACCCCCGGACCACTTCCGGCCGGATAATAAATCATACAGGGCCGCGAAGTAACATAACCTGGCGTCTGAACCGCCGCACCTCAAAAACGCCCTCGACAGTTTTTCCACCGGAAAATAGCATGCGACGACGGACTTGTCGACCGTTTCCGCAACACTCGGTGGGTGCAGGCGGGCATCAACGTCTCAAGAAGTGAAGAGGCCTTCTCCTCCGCAGCGCCGCGGCGTTCTGTCAGACCGCCCTCGTTTGCATAATAATTCGACTTCATTAACGTGCAAATTTCATTGCGACATGCCGTCAAAAGCACGCGGAAGACTGGGGGGAAATCGGGCGCGCGACAGCTGCGCGCAATTTCGGACGCGAAGTCATTTCAAATTTCGCACGTTACGAAGTTTTTACGACGCTCCGCGAAAATGCCGACTTTTCACTCGCGGCGTGCTGCGTGGCCTTGGGAACACCAGTTTTCCGCGGGAAAATTTCCCGGGCGCGACAGCGCGCGACACCTGGCGGCGACGGCTGGAAGTTGAGTGGAAAACCGGAGCGTCGGTAGCGAAGCTCTAACCGAATACTTTCCGCCTTCGCCGCCAGACGGCGCTAGTTGTGCCGAACAAGGGAATTCCCTTTAAAATTGCCGCCCCCCAAGGGACACTTCGTGCCAGCCGTAGCGGATCGCGGGAGTAACAATTCGAATCGAGTTTGCGCTCGTCGCGCGCGGCGCATTTATCGACTAAGTCGACCGAAAGCGCATTCGAGATTAATTTGAGAGAGCCGCAGTCGGGGGCGGTCGGGCCTGTTTCTTTTGGGCGCCTTTACGCCGCGCCGGCGGCGCGACGAAATGAACTTTAACTTTTAGTCGCCATGGCGACGTTTGTTCACCCGTTGCCATGGAGGTCGCGTATCGATCGTCGCCCGCCAGTTTCGCGCCCATCTCGCGACCGGCCGCCCCCCCGGGGGCGGCGCGGCTGCAGCGACCGTGGCGGCCGGCGGACGCCGTCTGCTCGCGACTACCCTCCGGGCACGTGAATTATTGTCCGCAACAGCAACAATATTTGACTGACATACAGTGTGTCCAGACACTCGTTTTTTGATTAAAAATTATTTTCGACACATTGTATATTCGGTCCGGGGGCAGAACGAACCCGCTCCGTCCGGAGCGTGAAGTTAGCGCGACGTCGCGCTTCATGCGTTTATTCTTTTATTCGGTTTGTCGGCGACGGTCGACCGCCCCCGGCCAAACAATCGCGCCTCGCCTAATTAAACATTTCGCGGCCGGAGGCGCGCGACGCAATTTATTTTCCTTCTTCGGAGACTTTTGGCGAGGTGAGCAACCCAACGTGCGTTTAATTGCGGCCATGTTTGATGACGTCATCAGACTAGGTTATGTGCTTAACCTAAACGAATGCGGCTGTAGTTAGCTTAGGTCGCGTTTCGCTATGAATTCGTTTGTTTAATTCGATTGCGACTGGATGAAGTCGGGTTGCGACATTGCGGGAGCGGCGACGGCGGCGCCGGGAGCGGCGCAATTATCACCGTACGGACGCGATATAATCAAATTACTTTCCGACGCTGACGCCTCGACTCCTTCGACCGCCTCCATCCGACGTCCGCATTTGCGTACGAGCCGGTCGAGCATGTCCGCCGGCGGCGGCGGCGGTAATTGACGGTCAATTTGCTCCTTTTCGGCTTGGATAGTAACGGCGGCTCGTGCAATTACCGCCCCCGGGCGACAATCAGTAGAACATCATAAAGCTCACGCGTTTCGATTTTCATTAATGTTTCAAAATTAATCCCGCACAAACTAATAAAGATATTAAAATGCACTAAAGAGTAATTGGCAGTGCATGAAGTATATTATCATTCAGTATAAAAATATTAAAGTTAATATGTCCCATTATTGTTTTATGGACATTTAAACGTCGACGTAAAATTAGTTACGAGGTGAATTTTACGTGCAAAGTTGTTTATATTTTAATTAACTATTACCGAGGAAATAATGACCGAAATGAGATGAAACAAAACTCATTTATTTATAATTATATGAACTTTCGTCCTGTTTAATAATATACTTGAAATGGCAGTATTTAAATATAATATTTTAATTTACAAAATAAACAAAACAAAATTTGCGTGGAAATGTATTTTAATGTTCGAAATCGCATAACTAATAAATTAATTAAGTTCAGAACAGCGAATAATATTTTCTCGAAAGGCAATTAGTATGGCTATCTTTTAAAATCATCAATTTTTAATTTTAATTATTGATTAACAAGTTACAGGGTGTCAAAGTTAGCAATAAATTTGAATATATCATTTAAGAAGTTCAATATTTTTCTGTATATAACAATTAATTACGACTAAATTAATCAGGAAAGGTTAATAAACTTGACATGGTAATAATCCCCAATTAACAGAAAATATCCCACATATTTTAAATTTTGAAAAATTTTATTTTAATCCGGACTTATAACAAATTTCCTGAGAAGTAACAAAATTTCCGATTCCAAATCAAAATTTTTTTAATAATTAATACCCCCCAAACAAATAATAACATCGCCTCAAGCGAACCGCCCCTTGAAAGCCCCATAACAACATTTTCACGCGCGATAATCCAATTTTACTTGGCATCCATCTGGAGGCCTTGGCGGCCGTTGAAAAACAGCAATAAATTATTCACGCTCAATCATCTGTTGCGCGGCGGCCAAAAAATGCCTGAGAACCTGTTGAAAGCACTCGGAAAATGAGTTTTGGCTTGTTGCCTGCGCGAACGTCTTCATCTCGGGGAACTACTGCCGAAGGCGGCGCGCGTGCCAAGGGACGCGCGATTAGAAATTCATTAAATTGTCCGGCGCGCAATTTGCGCCGACCACCTGCGGCTCGGGCGTCGTCTTTGTGCGCCCGCTCGGGGGGCGGCGTCGCGGTTTAACAACTTTCCGTTTTTCGTCCGCGCCGCGAAGAGCTCGTCGTCATCCTGCCCGTGGGCGGTTTGCAACTTGGGCTTGTTTGAATGGGACTTGGAGACGGCCTCTCGATACTTTCGCGACCTCCACAAGGTGTTCGAAACAACCGCACCCGATTTGTCCGCGCGTTTATCGGTTTTGCGTTAAAGGGCGTTCGCATCGCCCTGTACGAAGAGAAAGGTTGCTAATGCAGGGCGGCGTTCATTCATCGTGCGGTTGCAAAGTACGCCAAGGATAACGGTCGTTTAACGGTCGGATTTCGCCGCCGCAAAGGAGGACATTAAGCGCTCGAGGCCCGGTCGTCCCGTTCGTCCTTGGCCGCAAACGCGAAAGAATGCGAGCGATCGCAGTAATCCCTTGCCCTTGGACGTCGACGCGAAGGAAAGAAATCCGTTCTTCGGCCGCCTTTTTGCAAATCTGACGATCCGCAAAAAAGTATCTCGCGAACGCTGAAGTGGAAACAATGCGACGACGCGAAAATGCGAAAATGAAAGCGATTGTTTTGATTGATCTCCCGAGGCGGCGCGACGCCCCCGGCGACGCCTGTAAATCAACCGGGTGACGGCCCGAAAGCTCGAAAGCTCAAAAAGCTTCCAGAAGATCAAAGGTTCGGCCGGGCGAACGCTTCGCCATCGATTATGTCGAACGCGTGCTCTTCATCAGTTCATCAAGTGAAACTTTTCGCCGTCCATTATCGTCAAAGCTCGAGCTTTTTGTCAGCTTTTTAAGCCTTATGCATCATTTTTGCTTGGCTTCGATTTATAGCAAATGCTTTTGCTGTTAAATTTGTTTTTAATTCTTCGTTATTGTTGAGTGAAGAAGAACTTAAGAACTTAAACTTTGTTCCCAGAAATTTCAAGATTGTCAAGATTGAAAGCTCCTAATTTATAAACAATAAGTAGCATGGTAAACATTCAAGCTGAGCTTGAAAGCCAATTTAATTCTGAATCGAATTTGTTAGTTTCTATTGTAATAGTTTCCTTATTTATTAGTTATTGTTAATTAAAGGGGAATATGCAATTTTTTTCTACGAAAATTTCTACTTCAACTTTGATAGCTTTTAATTAATTAACAATAAGCGTTTCGTACATTATCAAAGAAACTGTTGAAAGAACATTTAAGTCTTATTTCTTTGCATTTAATTTGGTTGCAATTAGTCTTTGCCAATTACGGTTATGGTTAATTACAAGTAAAAAAGCATTTTTAGTTCATCGATTTGTTAAGTCAACTTTAGAAGCTTCTAATTAATAAACTACAAACTTCTCTAGAATTATTTATATTTTAATAGAACGATACTATAATTTTGAGCTATTTTTGTTAGTGTGATTGTTTATAACAATTATTTATAGCTGGTGTACATTTAAAATTCACCTTTTACCTCAGAGCATTGCGACTTAATAACTTTATAATAAACTTCTTCTAATTAATAAACTGTAAGATGTACGTCATTTATATAGCTTTTAGTCGAAAGCTTATTTAAGTGTGAATATAATTCATATAAAACTTTTATTCAGAATGTTGTTAATAATGGGTTATCGGTACTTGAAGAGCAAACTATTATTTGGGTTTGAGTAAATTTAAAATCAAATTCAAACGCTTCTAATTAATAAACTGCACACTTCTAATCAATTATGTAAACTAAAATTTAATGAGGATTTAATTCTGAATCAAATGCATATATTTATATCATCAATAATATATGTCAATAATTAAATATCGTTGATGGAATGCATGAACGCGGATTCACTAATTATATGAACAATCCGATCAAATTTATGCCTCCGATAATTACCAATTAAAACTGAAACTAAACATTTCCAATTACCTATTTAATAGCTCAAACTATACTTTATCAAACCAGGTATCGTTCAATTGTTTTCTGTAATTATTACTGCAACAATTAACATTTTTCCCGAAACTTGCCTGAAATCCAAAAACTCAACCCCAAAGAATAACGCCCAATTAACCCTAAATAACAGCCCATTCGCTAGTACAAACTCAACGAATCCGCACTCAATGTAACCACTAATTAGGTCCCTATCAACCGGCGATTGTTTCGCACGGCTGGCACTTTTCCTTCGACCGTAAATCAGGATTCAATCAGCGCTTGCACGTGACAAGCGGATCCGCCATCGGCGGCGCTTAATTAAAAGCCACCCACGGCGCTAGCGCGCTCGAGCGTCCTGTTTGCGCGCCTCGCACCCTCGTCTCCTGTATCGCCCTTATCGCCGGCATTAATCGCACTCGCCGCGCCGCGTTCTCCTTGCCAATTTCCCATCAATTTCCATCTGCTTTCCTCGCTCGCTCGGCGCAAAAACGCGCGCGCGAATTGTTGCCAACTCTAATTGCCTCATTCCGCGCCATCACGCGCAGGACTCGCCACGATCCTTTATCCTTGCGCTCTGAACTTTCGCCATTAGCGGACGATTAATGTAAGGCCTCGTGATTAATGCAACTTACCTGCAACAAACAGAAAAACGCACGTTAGAAGCGCTCGAGATAAATCATGGTTATTCAAGGATAATTTCAGGATCAAACACTATTTCAAGATAAGGTCATATAATATCCTATTCGTTTTATCCGTATGATGTTCAGATATCGCGTGGAAGGACGTAGACGGACTTGGAAAACTAAAAACGCCTTTCACGTGTTCTTCGTCCTCGCCAGGACAGGGATGGCTATTATCCTCGAGGGAAAAATTGCTAGATCTCTCGGAAACTTGTCAGAGTGTCAACATCAGGCGATTGTAATCTTGGCACGCCGTCCACTCAAAGCCAAAGGATGAAAAGGACCCGCAGGACGAAAATCATAAAAACGTAGGAAATCAGGAAGAAACGATTTAAATTAAAAGCGCAAGCTGTTGAACTGGTATAACAATTTTTCAACATACCGGGCGTTTGGGGAAATTGAAGAACTTTAATTTGTGGGGCTGGGGGGTGGAAACTTCGTAACTTACAGCGATTGCGAGAGAAAACGGGAGAGTCCAAGCTTCGAAATAGACTTGCTGTTCTTTATCCCTTCGAACAAATCCATATTTCACTCGGGAAAGTTCAGTTTCACAAGTGTATTAACGCTTTCCGATCGGCGCGAGTTTTTGTGGGTTCTCACGGTTTCCTCGGCGTTTCGGCCTTACGCGTCAGCGGGCAAGATCGCACCCGCCCGATTCATATTTATTGCCTTGAGACGCGACAACCACCCTCGATTCGATTCGTTGCCTGCAGAAGGACGGCGTTCCGAGAAATGTTATTACTTCAAGTTATTATGAACGAAGTTGACAAGTCGATGCGTTTGCTAGTTTCGGTTATTTTCTGCGTCTCCTTTTGTCCGGAACTCCCGAATTTTTCACCGAACACACGAACGAGGTGCTTTGTTAACAAATTGTTTAAAATGTTCGAGAAACTTCGAGGAAAATTGCTAGCTGGATAGTTTTTACTTCTTAGTCGTAAACTAGAGCGAAAGTTAACTCGCAAGGAGCGCTGGATGTGCGAAAAAGGAGCAGTTTAACGGGGGGTGGGCAGGGGTGGAAGGAGAGGTGAGTTTAAGAGGTGTTAAGGTAAAGTTTGCTAGTACTTATTTTTGGTTTTATTTATTCCTGGGAAGTCTTGAGGTGGATAAGTTGAGGAGTTAAGGAGTTAGGATGCCGAGAAAGTGCAATGAAAGGTAACGTAATGTCTGTTTTAACAGCTTGTAATTACCAAACTGATGCTACGCATATTATGTTCATAGTTGCAATCAACGGACTGTTTAATTCTCTATCTATTTCAGGTATGCTTGTTGTTATTATTGTTATTAGTAATTGACTACGACTGATTAAAGACAGAGATGTATTTTTACTATCTATATGATTAATTAAATAGGCAACTTTAACATCTTCTAATTACTAAACTATTAACTTTAGAGTCGTCTTTTTAGTCGTAATCGATAGTACCATTAATTTTTCATATACAACAACTTAAAATAATGTTCAAATAAGTAAGATCAATAAATTACAACCAATTAACTAACAATACTTTTTTTTCAAACAAAAATTAAATATGCAATGTTTACATTCCGATTATTGCTAACTAAAACAAAGATTTGAAACTTTCATGTACCCCAGTAAGAAGCCTATAGTATGCCCTATCCAAAAATATATCGTTCAATTGTTTCCCCTAATTACAACCCCTTCAAAAGCTTTCTCAAAACTTGTCACATTTCCAAGATGAATACATTCCTTGAGATGCGTTATAAAGAAGAACTTCAAGCAGTGGAAAGGAATAGAAAGAAGTAAAAAGGGGCGGAGAAGTGGGTTAAAGGATGTTAGGGTAAAGTTTTCAACCACGTATTCTTGTTTTTGTCTCTTTCTCGCGGAGTGAGAACGCCTACAACGTTCAATAAAATGCAACGCGAGAGAATGTCCTGCGCGCAGGATTACAGAAGTTTGTCGCGTTGAAATGCATCCCTGGCTAGGATGTGCACTTTTCTGGGCATCCGTGTATAATATCGTAAAGATGAAAAACGTTTCGCACATTCAGTTTTCTCGGCTTTTCTTGGATTACTTTTTGATGGTTTTCCACACGTTTTTTTGTTCGTGTTTTTGTTGTTACTGTGTTTGTCTTATACAATTCAAAAACTTCGATCAATACTACCCTATCCAACGACGTATCGTTCAGTTGTCTCTAATTGCAGCCCCTTCAAATAATTATTTCTCCCGGTCTTCAAAACAAGCTTTCATTGCCCGGCGCCTCCACTCATATGAGCACATGCAATCAACCGCGGAAAGTAATTAATTTCCGCCCTCTCGACTCCACTCGAACGCGCGCAATAATTATAACCAATTGCTCGGCTAATTGGCACTGTCAGCGATCGAGACGATAGCAATGCATCCGGCGCGGCCGCCCTCGCGGCGCCCTGACGCCGCCAACCTGTTAACGTCCGACATCCGGCGTCGCAATCGATAAACAATTAGCCTGGGCGTCGGACGTAACTGAATCCGGACAAATTATCCAGATAGGAAATTACCTCGCACGCGGCCGAAAAAAGTGTGTAAACTCAGACGAGTTCGAGATCGCGCGGAAATGCGAGACAAAGGAACGCGAAGGACAGACGAGCACGCTCGAGATGCTTCCGTGAAATCCCTGCGGGGCGTCAGGAGCACGCCGCGCACGTGAGCTTATTCCGGTTTGGCTAACCCTATGTCTCGTTTTCCCAATACGGGGTTTCAATAACAAATCCCAAGTCATCGATCGCGCAACAATTAAAAATCGAATATTAGAGGGGGAAGAACGCTTTCCCGATGTCGGAAGGAAAATCAACCGCGGCCCCGATCGCGTCCGGCCGGCGACGTGCCGCGCATGAAACGCCGGCGCAAAAATTAATAAGAACGCCGGCGGCCCGGCGCCTCCGCCTCGGTCATTCGGGGGCGCGCGCGCCATGCATGCGAAATGGCGCGCACGCATCGCACGTCGCGCCCGTTTGCGTCTTCATCACCATTCAGCAATTCGACCGTTCGCGCGCGCACAGCGCGTGCGCGGCGGGATGAATAAAACCGCCGTTAGGGTTGATTAGCGGCGGCAAATCGCGGACGCCTTGTATGCGCCGTCGCCGAGAAATCGAGGCCGCCGTCGGGAAATTGCTCGCTCCGTCTGGAGAGCCATCAAGGCCGAAACGGTTTGCACCCAATCTATTCCGACTTCCGGCTTGCCTTTATTCTAATATCAGTATTTTTTTGCCTTCAATCGAAGCCGAATTCAAGTCGGAAATAGTGGATATGCTCCGAGAGGTGAATTTACGCGCGAGCGTGGATGTAACCGGAATTTGGGTAATTGGATGGCGCCGGCACGTGCGAATCCGAGCGAAATGAAGACCGCGACACCGTTTGCGCCCTTCCGCCGCCTCCGTCGCCCAAGCCGCAGCGTTATCTCGCGCCATTTTCCGAGCGGGCGGCGCGACGCCGAATTATACGCGACTTAGCGTGTGGAGGCGCCGGGCTCGGCATGACTACGCCCCGAGATAACACGAATTACAACGGAAACGCGTAGTACTGGTGCTTGAGAATTATTTATTACACAAACTGTGACCTTGGGTGAAAACATACTTTGCGCATTTGTAACATAAACATTTTCTCTGTCAGATAACACACGTTAAATCGAGCCAATGAACCAGTTGATAATAGCGTCGATGAAATGCGCGTCTTCTTGAAGTATTTCTGCGACCTCCGCATGGCCTTCGTTAATCGCCTGTTCCAAGGGCGTCTCTCCATAGTTATTTATACAATCGGAACGAGCGCCGTGATGCATTAGCAGC
>JARRAA010017006.1:0-13678 GCA_030557295.1 Ecitodaemon sp. MM-2014 | reverse complement strand
TAAAATTGAAAGAACAACTCTTCCGCTACGAAATAAAGTGAAAATCGCGAAACTGTCTTCCCTAGAACGTCTGTTACAGCCGATTCTGCAAGGTATGCTTTCGGAAAGTTCAAAAATTGGCCAACTTTGTTAGCCAGTTTCACTCACTTCCGGTTGATATCTGAAGATAAGTCGTGCTAAAATTGAAAGAACAACTCTTCTGCTACGTAATGAAGCGAAAATCACTTAACCATCTCTCCTAGAATGGATGTTACAGCTAATTTTGCAAGGCATGTTTAGGAAAAGTTCATAGATTGGCAAACTTTGGGCGCAATTTTGAACCGACTTCCTGTTGAAATTCGACAATGAATCTTATTAAAATTGAAAGAACAACTCTTCCGCTATGAAATAAAGTGAAAATCGCGAAACTATTTCCATTAGAACACATATTATAGCAGATTCTGCAATAAATGTTTTGTAAAAGTTCAAAAATTGGAAAATGTTGCGGGCCATTTTTACCCACTTCCGGTAGAAATTCGAGGATAAATCATACTAAAATTGGAGGAACAAGTCTCCGCTATAAAATGAAGTGAAAATCACGAAACTATCTCGCCTAAAACGCGTGTTACAACCCATTCTGCAAGGCATGTTTTGGAAAAGTTCAAAGCACAGTTTGAGGGCCATTTTGATTCACTTCTAGTATTAATTCCGAGATATATGGTTCTAAAATTGAATGACCAACTCTTCCGCTGCGTAATGATTAACAAGAAGTTTTCATATTTTAAAAAGCGCGCCTTCCTGTCACAAATTCAATGACTCCAATTTAATTCAGTCAATTCAATCAAATGAGGAAGGTGCTTGTAGCTTGGTGACTCTTAGAGTTGGGGAAATCGTTAGATTGTCTAAGAGATATTCCTTTAAAAGATCTTCATTCGACAAAGCTTTAAAAATTATTAAAAGGAATGAGGTAGTGGATTTGAGATTTTTAAATAGTAAGCGCCGAGCGCATGTCCACCAAGCGCCCTCTGTCGTGAAAGTAATAAATCACAAATATCACTAGATCGACTAAATCACTATATCGACTTGATCGAAAACCACCGAGTGCGCCTATCCACCATTTTCACATATTATCTAACCGCAAGTCGTGCGCTCGAAGCGAAAATCAAGCCGGAAACGTGAGTACAGAATTGTTTGACTTTCTAACGACGAGTGCTAGCTCTCCTTACATAAAACGTATCTTCCGTAGATGATTGCGTCCCGTGTTGCACCCAAGCTTCTGAATGCCACCAAGGCCGTCGCCGCCGCCAGGCAAATGAGCGCAATCTCCGGACCCCCAACGGTCCGCGTTTCCTTGGCCGAAAAGATAGCCCACGGCGTGGTCATCTCCGTCAGCATCCTCGCCATGCCCGCCTGGGTGCTCACCCACGTCCGCGAATACAGAGGTCTGGCTTAAACCAATTCCATCGAGTCAAGCGTAATATAATGTAGGACAAAATGTAATGTAAATTTGAAAAATATTAAATTAATCCAAACCCACAAAGGCCCACAGGAATTAAATCCTCCTCAATTCAATCTCTTTCGGCAGATTGCCTTTTGTAAACTAACAGTTAACTATGCAAAAGTTTAATAACAACAATTGCATTACTGTTTACTAATGTAATGGAAGGTCAATAGAATTTATTCTCCATCTGAATGGACTGAAGGTTCGCATAACTTCTTCAAGTATCATACAACATAAATATATACCATCTATCTGACTGGAATTCACAGTATGCAGCGCCGACGAAGGAACGAAAACAGCGATTTGTTATGCACGTTACGATATTAGTGGACCCACGATTTGCTATAGACGAAAAATGTCGAAACACGCATTACTGACTCGAATCAAAACGCTTTACCTTAAAATAACACCGAATACTGTGTAGCTAGACGCACAAATACGAATAAGTAATGTTGCACACGTTCGACACCGCCATCGACTCATGGCTCGTGACCGGAATAAAGCCTACAAGTCAAAGAGTTAAACATCTGGCAACCGTAATTAGCGTTCACGAGTAAATGTAGTAAAATGCAAACATGTCAAGTAAGTAAGAGTATCACGAGTCTGATATAAATCGCCTGTAGAAAAAGTTGTTGCCGGATGAGTTTAAGTTTCTACGCTAATTGTTAAGTGCTACGATACGATTTTAACTTTTAGATTCGGGAGTGTGTCAACACATTAGCGTCACGCTCGAACGTCGAAATGTCAGGTGTGTGGTTGGGGTCGTGGGTTGTCCAAGGGGGTGGGTCGTGGTGGGCGCACTATTTGCGTGCATTATCTTTGGTCTTGCGCAGCGCGTCCTTGTTAAAGTTACAAATGGAACCGAGCAGGGCGGAGCGCTGCTGGGAGGCGGCGTCGGGGTCAACGGCACCGAGATGGTTGGCGGACGACAACGGTTCGATTGGTACGGGCGGCGGGGGTGGCGGTGGAGGGCCTGGATCAATATACAAAAACGTTTAGTTGCACTAGAACGTGAACTGCGACTCGGAGGAGTTACCGCTGAGCGTAGGCGGCGTGGGCGTGTCCATCGAGTTGGCCGTGCTGGAGCTCGTCGCGCTCTCGGAGCGCTCGCTGACTTTGGGCTTCTCGTCCTTCTCTTTCTCCTCGAAAGTCTTTTGCCTTATCTAATAACAAACGATCGTTTGATAAAAAAAAACTATATGAACAATCGGGTGGGAATAATGTACCCTTGCTTGTTGCTTTTGTTCCTGGCGAATCTTCTGCCTCTGCTTCTTCTTCTCCTCCTCGGAACTCATCATTTCCTGGACGCGCGTGAGACGCTTCTGGCTCCGCATGATCTTCTGCTCCTCCTTGAGACGGTCCTCCAGCTGACGGCAGATTGTCTTGAGGTGCTCCTTGGCCGAGTTGGGGATCTTGAGTAAAGCTTTGTCGGTGCTCTCCAGCGTCAGCACGACGCAGGAGAAGAATTGGTGTTTCAGGAGTGATTCGATTGAAGGCAAGCCCACCTTACAACCTTCGGCGGACAAGATCGATTCCAGCACTGACTCTGTAACGATCGCAAAATTAATTTCAGTCAACCACCCATATAGAAAGACGAACTTACTCAGCTCAGGTGGAGCGTCCGTTGGCAACGAATCGATGATACTCTCATGTAGCGGCGCGCCGAAAGCCATCTCGTAGATGGTGTGTCCGAAGCAGTAGACGTCGATCGCCTCCAGCGTGTTGATCTTCTTGTGCTGCATGAAGTACGGTCGATAAAAACTTGGCACGCCCAGAATTCCGTTCTCGATGTCCAGCAATTTGACGCGATCGTTATCGACCACGATGTTGCCCGTGTGTAAATGTCCTAATGAAATATAACGGCGTAATAGAACAATTAAATATTTATAATTCAAGATTGTATTACCGTATGGAAGCCCCTTGTCGTGTAGAAACTTTAAAGCTTCCAAGATTTGCCGACCGTACAAAGCCACCTGCTTGACGTCCAACGGCTTGTGACCCTTCGGATTGCCGTACTTCTTCATGAACGACTGCTTGGCTTTGGCGCCGCACAATGCATCGCGCACCGACCCGGTTTTGTTGCATGCGCGGACAATCAGTCCACCCACGTCGGTGCATAAGGAGAGCACGATCGGTTGAATAAAAGGATGCTGTTCACGATAAAGATTATTGTTTTTTTATGGTTCGAAAGTACAAACGTAATATCACGCACCTGAATTTGATTAAGACTCTTGATTATGGCAGACATTTCCTTATCGTCCAGGTACTTGTCGGGGCCGTAATCGACCCAGTTCGCCCACAGCTCATCTTTGACTAAACTTTTGCTCTTCACATGGTAGAAATGTTTGCGAAGTCGCCACCCGATGTCCGGCAACGGGCCGACGATTTCCCAGCCGATTTCACCCCTCAGTGCCAATGATACATGTTGTAATGCTTGTTCTAACCCAAACACATGATAATATTAGTAATAACATACATAGCAAGTGTATGTTTACTCACCACTGAAAGGTTGACAATAATTTGCAGGATCGACGAACGACCTGGCTGGCAATGATGACACCAAAATTGGATTCATGAGTATGAAGTTTAGATATTTCTGCAAACAAAACCACTCGCTTATAGATAGTGACATTGATGAATACGACAGGTGTTACGTACCTGCAAACCTTGTTGTCGCTCAGCAATAAACTCTGGGGCTCTGTTACCGATGATCCGCTTGGGTGGCAAACACAGTGGGATCCCAGACTCCAGCAGTGCCGCGTGCAGCTTGACGAAATCATTGTACCGCTTGACGATCTGCCACGTTTGGTTCGTGAATGGGCCCCGATGCACGCGGATGATGAACTCCTGCAACGAATCCGTGCGTTCAGTCGCGACGAAAACGAGCGAATCGTGTGCGCCGCAAAACTAACAGTGTACCCTTTAGTGTCGCGCCAGTTCTCAATAACGCATCTTATCGGCTCGGTGTCATCGAGAGTCACTTTGTTGATTACTTCTTTTTCGAATATAGCCATTTAGCCGCGGCCCCGCTCGGTAAATCCATATCTGATAATTACGCACCACTTAAATCGCAATGGATGAGCCGTCCGAGTATGGACGTTTTATTATGACAGCTCGCAGCGACCTGTGAAGTGACATTCGGACCATTCGCGCGAAGAAAAAAAGACCGAGACGCGCAAAAAGGACGTGAGAATCGGTAAACACACCCGGACGACCGGCACTAACTGTTTTATTAAACGTTGTGTCGAATTATTGTCCTGGAATATGCAATGCAATGCAATATGCAAAAACTTTTTAAGATTGTACACCTTGGCCAAGCTGGAAATTGGTACAAGGTTCGGATCGAAAACACATGAAATACGCGGATGCACCATAATTATTTAATGCAATTTACAATTGTAATATATCGTAATATATGTTAATAAACTATGGAATAATTGTAATTTGTTGTGATTTAGTTTTAAATTCAATAAAATTTCTAGTTTTACGTTGTCCGTGCGATACTATATAGTTCCACCAAACTCAGTGAGATGGCGCTGCTCGACGACTAGTTCCAACTGTACAGCTGCTGACTTCAGCAGATTCTTATTGGAAAAATGTAGCATCAGCAATTCCCGACTTAGGTTTCTCTGCGAGAAAAGTCCGAATGGCAAAAAGGCGCTCAACAGGTGGAATCGAACCACTTCGGCGCTAACCGACTACAGGTTTGAAGCCTGCACACCAGACCACTGATGTTCAGTTGAGCGCTCAACCTCCCTTTTCACGTCTATAAATAGCTCAACTTAGAAAAGTTTTGTATGGAAGAAACAATAACTAAACCATGTTTAATTCGGGCACGGTCAAAGGTAATAAAATAAATTCGTCTACAAAAAGCTTTAGTTTGATGCAGACTCTACAACAATTAGTTTAGAAAAATTCAGGTGTTGACAATGAATTTAAGAAATAATAATTTATTGTAATGTATGAGAAATTATGAGATAAGAATGTTATTTCTTAACACGGTGCTTACCACATAAAATTCTAAAATTACTTCTGTCGTTTGCATCAAGCTTTGAAAGTTCCTCCATTATGTCAAATATTGAAATTCTTTCTATTTTTTAAATACGTTTTATGCCTGAAATGATGTTTTTTAGTGGAGAATTTACTTTTCTTGCGTCTTATAATTAGTTCCAAAAATGTCTTTAAATTTGTTGGCAAATGCCTGAAAATTGCAATTTTCTCACACATTTTACACTGTATTGCACAATTCGTTGTCCCATATTTTGTCGTATATAATTTATTTTGGAGAGAATAAATTACCATATCTTCTTGATCCGAGAAATCCCCAACTTTTTTTTTGAAATGTCAGATAATTGAAATTTGCGTCAGATTTCCATCTTCCTTGATGTGTTTCATAGAGATATACAAATACTGCATTTCCCCCGTTGAAAATTACACTCATTGTTAGCCACAAGAAACGTTGAACTTCAAAACCATTCGTTTGCCCTGATTGTAAGAACGGAGGGATATTTTAGGGAATCAAAAGACTTGTTTAGCTGCCATTTATACATTGATAATTTTTCAAAAAAAAAATACACATTTCATTAGAATACTATCTATATACAAATTACATTTAATTATACTTTCTGTTTTTGAACAGACGATGCGTGTAGCCAAAACGTAAATGATAATTGTGAGTACAATTAAGTCTGATAAGTCTGAATCGATCTGTGCGTGTAATCTAATCGCGTGCGAGAGTGCGTTGGGGTGTCCGAAACAAAAGGATGCGCGTTACAAAGTAAAACGATCAGATTGGTCTATTACATTAACTAAGCTAATCCGCCGCCAGGCGCGCGGACGAATACAAATCCATATCGGTTTATAAAAGAAAATACTGTTCGTTCGACGTCATGCCAACTGGAATGTTGCAACAAGAATAACTGCGCGTGATGAGTGGCCGATGAGGGTGGTCTTAAAGTGGGCAATGCGACATCAAATTCGACACTCTGCGGGCGCGGAGCGAGACGAGGATTAGTGCGCGTGCGCCGTTCGCTTCCAGCCGCGCGACGGCGGCGCCGAGCCTCGCTTCGCCGCCGCTCCGGAGGCGTCGAAGTGATGCGTACCCGATACGTGATATTTATAAATAAATAAATAAATATTTAGTACATAACTAATTCGATAAGAGGAAAAGAATTGACGAACCGATGCGATTCTATCGAAATCGGTTGAAATACAATTTGAAGAATTTCGCTCGCTTAATTTGAAGATTACCTTGTGCGATCATTTTAAAAGAGAGAAAATCTATTGACAAGTCTTTAAATTTCAAATTTCATCATTACATTCGTCGAAAATGTCAAATGAGTTGCCTAAACCTGCGTGTACAAAACCATGCAAAAGTTATAAAATAGACACTTGCGTGTGGTGTTTGTTAACAATACATTTCAGCTACGATATTTTAAGGCACAGATAAGTTACGATTTATTCCAAGTCTACGCTTCGCCACGCGCTTCGTGCAAAATCTAATCGACCGATTCGCTTCGATTCGACTCCGACGCTTGCGCGCGCTCTCGGTCTCTCGCGAAAACGAAAAAATTAAGTTCACCTCTCTCCAGCGCTCGGTGTCGGCGAGACAGTTCCATTGAAAAGGGTACATCATTCCTACTTATATAAACACGTAATAATTAATCATTCTAAAATATATATTATATAATACAATCAAATCTCCGTAAGTCGCGCACGAGGGCGGAGCTCACTTTGTTCAGGACTAGAATCATAGGACATATTCAATAGTTAGGCTCAATGTACGCACGCTGTTCGTCTCATAGTTTTCATCATTTTCGGTTTTTGTTTTTGTTCGTCTTAAGGTTGAAATCGCCGCCTGCTAGAGCGGCGTTAAATGGTACGGGCAATGTATGCGGGTTTGTGCATGATTTGCGTGTTAATTGGGTTGCAGGTCCGTCAGGTAGCTGGGTTTACTTTCTGCCAATGTATTCGATCTGTTTGAGTAAGATGCGCTTATCCTCGGTGAGTAGTAGAGCCTCGAGGCAACCCGTGAAATAGTGGGTCGAAAAGCATTCTCTCCTAAGGCAAGAAACGTCAAATTAGTACAAACTTCGCAATTCGCGGGCGTCAAAAATGTTAGTTAGGTTAGAAATCACATGCGGATGTTTAGTTGGTTGCATTGAAGGTCAAAATCTCCCATTTCCAATGCTACAAAGTTCAAAACGTGTTATATTCATTCAAAATCTCACAAAAACATGTTAGGAGCGTCAAAAGTGCAGTAAAACCATTCAAAATGTTCATAATTAGTTCAATTGTTACTTAAAATTGATTAAAATGTTGTTAAACCTTGCTCAAAATGTAGGTTATGTTGATATTAATACAAAATTTGATGTTTTTCTGGTGAAAATGTTAGTTTACCATAAAAATCTTCCACCTCCAATGGTACAAAGGTAAAAATTCCTGTTCAATTCATTCAAAATCTTCCAAAAACGTGTTAGAAACCTCCAAAGAGCATAAAAACCACTCAAAAAGTTGATAACTAGTAAAATTGTTAGTTAGAAATTGGTTAAAATGCCGCAACTAGTTCAAAATGCGGGTTAGGTTTGTTACTATTGTTTTTAGTTCGTAACGTGCACGAATGTTGTTTCGTTCTAACCTATACACCGGGTTCGGCCCCGTGCAATTGCTTTATCCACGTTTGCACCTGCTCCATCTCGTCTGTAAGCTGCAGCGCTTCCAGACAGCCTTTGAAATAATCTGTCGTGAAACAATTTTTCCTGCAAAACAAGTCATCACATGAACAACAAAGGGCATTGATGTAGGCAACGCATTACGCGTCTAAACACCGGCTAACGTAGGCAACACACATAGCAATAAAGTATCTAAAAGTGTCTACAATCTAAACACGCCGCGTGCCAAAACATTGTTGTTATTGGGACAAGCGAAGATTTTTTAATGCCTGCGAAAAACGTCAAAGGAGCGATGAGTTTCGCGCGGCGAATATTCGCTATTTTTACATCAATCATCGGCCGAGAGGAAAGCGGGACGCACATGGCGACCGCCGCCGCTACTTTTACTTGATACCGCTGATAATTAGTTTTTGGCACGGCGAAAATCCGCCCGAAAGTTAATTCGGGCCGTGACCGCTGCGCGCAAAACTTCGCCATAAAACCACCGACGAATGGCGCGAAAATTTACGACCGCGACACGAAGTTCGTGCTTTTTTTCGAGCAAGATTCCGCGTCGAAGGATAGAGGCCAAGTCGTTCGTCAGTGTGCATCCAGGCTCATAAATCTATTCGATAAGGTCGCCAATCATTCCAACCAATTGCCATTTTATTATGCGCGGCGCGCGTTATCAACGTTTCGACGTTTTACGAGCGGATTGCGAAACTCGCCGCGATCGCTGAGCGACAATCGTCATCGCGAGATAACATTTGTGCGCCGCCGTGCGGTCGTCATCGAAAATGTCATTCGGGTTGCATAAGGCGCGCGCGCAGAGGGCGCCGCTGCGTACCTGCACGAGGAATGTAGGTTCGTCTCCCTGAAGAGATTGTAGCAGTCCTCGCAGATGCGGTCCAACCGCGCGAATATGCTCTTGTCGTAGACGCCTTTGCACTGGATGTCGAAGAACGACCGCTTGGTGAGATGGTGCGTGAGCAATGGAGTCGTCCGCTGCGTCGGACTGCCCGAAGTCATCTGAAGAACCAAAGCGACAGCCATGTATGCCCACACTCCTTGAGTGCTTATGCTCGTCGGTCTGTGATGCATCTGGAACACGGAGCAGAGAGGAAGCGGTCGCGATTAGCCTGCTTCTGCGGCGCGGAGGAAATCGGAGCAAGAAGGGCACGCCGCGGCCGCCGTCGCGTGTCACGCTCGGCCGCGCCAGGGCTCCTGCGTGCTCGCTCGCGCGTGCGAATCGAGGAGTGCCCGGAGACGCGCTGTCTCCCAGCGCCGCGCAGCCTTGGGCGACGACGACGACGACGGCGGCGGCGGCCACGACGTCGCGTGCGAAAACGCAAGAACAAAGCGCGTTATATAATGCGCGCGCGCGCGCGCGTAGCGGTTGTTCTAACTCGGGATGATTCACAAGATGGCGGCCGCGACGCGCCTCTCGATTAATTCGACGGAATTGCCCGCAATTGGCGCGAATGGACGCAATTTCATGAGGCGCGCAGAACGAGCGCCGCTCGTCTAATGACCGATCATCGCATTGTTACTTATCCCATCAATTGACAATCGCTAATTGTAAGTATCCACATAACGTTAACCTGGTTGCATACTTCTCCGACACCGCCGCCAGCGAACAACGACGTTTCTATAAATACAGCGCAATTGCAAAATTGCTCATTGCGGTTATTTATAGAACTCTTTGCGGAACTGGCCAGACGCACAACATCTCGCTAAGGTAGCGCTGAATGACGCCGTTTATCTAATCGTAATTAAAGGAAATCAAGATCAAATCGATCGTCGATGACGACAATCGCGTCGCGATGACGTGTGGCGCCGGCGGCGAGATATTTTTAGACGCGCGGCGCGCGTTATTTCTGAAAGCCGGCGACGGATTCGCGTGAAATTTCGCGGAGATAAAATCGAAAGGCGTGCGCCGATCGCGGCCGCTCTCCGCGCGGCGATCGCGCTCGCCGGCCGGCGCGCGGATACTTTTTCATCGGCGAAACCAGCTCGCAGTCGGCTCCTCGGCCGCGTCGAATTTCCGCTCGCGAAACATAATCTTCGGCCGCGCGGCGTCGTTACCGGTGATAAATTGCGCGAGCGCGCGCGTGGGCGTGCGAAGAGTCACCGTCTGCTCGCCGACGCGCCCCGAAACTAGACAACCCAAATAGCGCCGGCGACGCGCCGCCGATAATTTATCGCCGATCGCGGAGTGAATTGGCGCGGCGGGCGAACAAACGAATTAATCGCTCGTTAATTATGCGACGCAGATAGCGATCGCGGCGATTTGCGATTCCGCGCGCGCGCGCGCGGAAACGTCGCGCGCACCTGCTCGGATCTAATTATGCGCGCGCGCGATGCAAATCGGCGCGCCGGGTGGCCGGCCATGTTGCGGCGGCGCGTGAAAGCTCGCGGGACGTAACCTCAAAGCTCCGCGCCGCCATTGTGCGCGGCGATATCGCGCGATCTTGCGGCCGGGTCGAGCGCGCCGCGCGCGGCCGATATTGAGCACAAAAGTAACAGTCGCGCGGCGTCGTTTCAAGTTTTGTTTGCGCACGCATAGTTTTGTTGTTCCCGCGGCGTCCGAGCGGCGGCGAGAGCCGGAGCGACGACGTAGCGGGCCGAGCGCCGCGCGCCGAGCAGTCTGTGTCGACTCGACCTTGCGCCATTCACGGCGCGCGCGCGCGCGCGGGCGCGAAGGAGGCGTGCTGGTGGCCGGCGGCTAGCCGGCGGCGCGTCGTGTGATCGCGAGATGCCGGCGATATTTACGCGCGGCGCGCATAAATTATCTGCCAACAATTTCGCATGCCGACGCCACTTTTTGCTGCTCGCGACAGCACACAACAACGCTATTGGATTACACGCGATCGCGCTCCTACAGTCGTACCCGCGTTCGCGGGCACGGCCGGACCCGCACGAAGCGGCGAGCGAATCTAGTTCAAGAGTTTTTTTCGTGCCGCGCGCGAAATTTCACGTGGAACTAGATCAGGGACCGTTCGCGTCGCATTTCTTTGGTCCACGCTTCCCGACCGCTTTCCTCGAAAAACCGCTTCACGCTCGCTAATAATATTCGTTACGACGCGCAAAAAGCCGCCCAAATTTCGCTGCTCCTGACACTTCAATCGCCTTTTTTGCGTCGCGTTTATTTTTATCCGGGCTTTAACAACAATCCAGCGCGTTGCGCAACGCGCGAGGAGAAAAACCGTTTCAAGCGCATTTTCATTCGTTCTTGTACTTTTATCTGCCGGTGACAGCGACGATCGCCATTGTCTGGCATTTGACAAGGTGTAATTTGGGTTGCCTACGTTCCCCTTTTATTCGGGGGGACGATTGTGCGTGTAGAAATATCTTCGCCGCGGCGCGTTTCATTAGCCGCATCGGCGCCGCTGTCAAAACAATTGCCGGCCGCGGCCCGCTTCGATCAATTTTGTGCGCGCGTAATGGAGAAGTGATGCGCGGTTCGCCGTTCGCGCGTTCGTTCGTTGTCACCGGCGACGCCGCGAAAGCCCGGCCAGATGCGAGAAAAGATGAGATGTGCGCAGGCGATTTAATTGAGGCTGATTCGTTCTCGTCGATTGAATTTGCGCCGGCGTAAATCAAGCGAGCCGCTCGGCGAGCGCGCGCGCTGGCCGTTGCATAAAGCCGTTTCACGCCAATCGCGAAACTAATCGAAACCAATTGGCTTTCCCGCCAAAAACAAACAAAGGCGAAACTTGAAAAGAATCATTGCTAAAATCGCGACGTTTCGGGTTGTAACTAAATAGACGAATGGGCATGGGGATATTGCGCAAGAAAGGACGCGAATCTCGTAAAACGCAACAGGTAAGGTTGGCCTGCGCCGGCGTGCCGGAAGTAGGAAGTGATATAATCGATGCAGCATTGTTTTTCGCGTTTTCGCCGTTCGCGCACTTCGGAGCTATTCGCGGCCGATTTACTGCGACTTCCACGGGTTCAACGGAAGGCAGACCGAAGACCCCGGAGCGTTGCGGTCGCGTCGCCGTCGCCATAAAATTCAGCGACGCTCAATAAAATCGCGTTAATATCAACAAGTGGCAGAGGAGTCGGCGCTCCTCGACGAGCGCGAAACGCGTACGCTCGCGAAGCCGATGGATTAAAAGCCATAAATTTAATGTCGAATCAACACGAGTCGCCGATCAATTGGTTTTACGGCCGTAGTGCCACGAATGTAACCTCAAACGAGGCGGCGCGCTGCGCATGCGCGCGACGAGTTGCCTACGACGGGGTCGCGCATCGTTCCCGGGCGAAATTTCACTTGTTGCGCTCGGAAATAACGCCTCGTCGCGCCTCGAGCAGGAGCGCCATACTTACTTGCGTTGTTTGTTTTGGAATTGTCAAAAACGAACGCGCGCGCGCGTCGGCGCTGCTGAACGGGCGACGGCTCGCGATTCTGCTGCAACGCGCCGAGATCGCTCAGAGTGCCGCTCGGTGCTCGCGAGAGGAGAGCGCGCCGCGACGACTTTTGCACACCGACTATTGGAAAGTAAATCGACGCTGGCGTTATGTGCTCGCCGGCGCGCTCGCGAAATTGCCGCCGGAGGCGTGCGCCAGCCGAAGGTGCGCGGCGGCGGCGGCGCCGAAATTCTGCGGACAGGTGCGGAAAACGGGAGTCGAGCGATCGGGGATCGCGCGGGGACGATTGGCGCAGTAGGCGAGCACACCCACCCGAACTTGCCGCTGGCCGCCGGCGCCCGGCGCGTGTCGTCGAAGAGTTACGAACGGGGATCGCTCTCGGCTCGACGACGATGGGCGCGCGAAGGTGGCTCTCGCGAACCGCCGCGCGCAGAGAAAACGAGTCTGTTTCGCAGGCGCGCCGAAGACGTGCGCTCGGCTCCGGAGACGCGGCGTCTGCAGGAGAGAGGCGCGCGCGGCCGCACGCACCACGGCGGAGCGGAGAATTGACACGCACGGACGCGCGCACACACACACACGCACGCACACACGGGCACACGCGCGCGCAGGACGAACGCGCACGTCGCGAGAGAGGAGAGCGCCAAGATGCGGAGATGCGGAGGCTCGTGCTGCGAGAGCGCGTCGCGATGGACTACGCGCTCGCGGGCTGGATTCGCCGCATATGTACACTTTGACACGCGGGCTTCTTACGTCACCGGGGTGGCCACCGGCCGGCCGTGTGTCGCGGCGCGGACACGAGGTGGGGGCCGCGACACGCGCGCCCGTCAATCACCCGCCGGCGGCGCTTCCGTTTCGGCTTCGCGACGCGCTTTTCGCGAGCCGCCCGACTAACGCCCGCCGCACCTGCCGCCCGCTCTTCGCGGCCGCCGCGTCCCCGGCGAGCGCCGATGGATCTCGGTGATTTCAATGCGTCGGGGGGCCGAACTTTTGCGACCCGCGATTGCGAACCGCACGCGCATTTTTTTTTGCGTTCTAAAAGTAGCCGCAGAGCCAAATTAGATTGTCGAAAATCGCACAACTTACGACTTCATTTTAACGAGTGCCAACCATTTTCTTGCGTGACTTTACGCATTACTCGCGAAGAACTCGAGTATTCGGAGTTAATTTGCTGTTT
>JARRAA010016959.1:0-45450 GCA_030557295.1 Ecitodaemon sp. MM-2014 | reverse complement strand
GGCCGTGTCCTTACAAACGGACCTAATGCGTCTGTGCAGCTTACAACCTGTTTTACAGCCACACCCCGGCAGTAGGGAGGCTAGTGCACGCGTCCTTGCCAAGGCCGTGTCCTTAAGAACGGACCTAATGCATCTGCGCAGCTTACAACCTGTTTTACAACCACACCCCGGAAGTAGGGAGGCTAGTGCGCGCGTCCTTGTCAAGGCCGTGTCCTTAAGAACGGATCTAATGCGCCGGCACAGCTTACAACTTGTTTTACAGCCATACCCCGGCAGTAGGAAGGCTAGTGCGCGCATCCTTGTCAAGGCCGTGTCCTTAAGAACGGACCCAATGCGTCGGCGCAGCTTAAAACCTCTTACAGCTATAACCTCGCATTAAGGAGGCTAGACAGCGTCCTTGCCAAGGCCGTGTCCTTACGGACGGATCTAATGCATTGGCGCAACTTAAAATCTGTTTTACAGGTCTTAAACTATATATTTTGGCATTTCTTAATGTAGGAACATTCCATTGACATGATCCGTTTGTACATCCGATTGTTGTTAAATTTAATCTCTGGGAATGTTTTAAAATGGTTAATACTATTCTATCAAAAATTTGTTTAAACGCTTTATTTATCTTCCAATAACCGCATAAATAAATTACTGATAACACAATCACACATAAGTCACCTCTTATGTGTTACAGGGGGTGGATCAACTTTTAACATAAAATCAATCACGCTTTCTTCGTCGGTAATATCATCATCATCCGTGGCCTTGTTGTAAGTGTCCAATGATTCTGCGTCAATAGCACAAGTATCAATATTATCCTCAAACTCCGACGGCATTTCAATGCTATCGTTAAAATTCTGCGTGCTATCACTATATTCATCAGAAATCTTCATCTCGTTCTCATCATAAATGATTTCACCCAGTTCATTATAAAACGTCATTGGGCTGTTGCTATCCAACAATACCGCGCTGTTCTCTTTGGTATCCGGATCAAAGTCCTCGTCATCACTTTCGGTGAAAGCATCATCTTTTTCAAGCAATATAGCCTCATTATCCTGCTCACAATCTCGATCAATATCCGAATTCCTATCGCTATCGTTTTGCACAGGCGTATCGCCCATATCAGAGATGTGCCCATCTCCCGACTCATATTGCAGCATGAACTGCATATTATCTTGAGTATTAGAATTGACTTCTTGGACTCCGTTATAATTTGACTCGCTGTAAAACTGTCCATTAAATCCGTCCACTTGCATCCTGCCATCCTCACGATCCTCGCGGCCTTCTTGTATATTGGCATTACACTGGCGCCCATCATCGAAGTTACCCTGGCCGTGGTTAGCAAAGGAATCTTCATGCTGATAACTTTGTGTCACATCTCCTCTGGACATTTGCTGCATGCCATTTCCGGGCATATTGCTGACATCTCTGTTTGGCAACGTTCTCGTCATGCATTGTACCATCATTTGGTATTCCGGGGAATTCTCGTTGCAATTTAAATCCACATATTCACCTTCTGCAGTCTTGTACATAAATGTTACATTTTTGTTCATGTTTAACTGATTGGGAACATCATAATAATTCATGTTTGACATATTTCTATTATTTTGTGGCATCATTGGGGCGTTAAGATTTGGGTAATTCCCTGATGGAAGAGGACCTCCCATATCTGATAAATAATCTTGGGAATCTGAATATTATTACATGGCGTGGGAAGTTAATGAAATGTATTATTACAAAACTTTAATGAAACTTACTGTGCATATTGTAATTGGGGTTGCCTTCCATGTGCATCTTGACCTTTCCAATGCCATCCATTTGAGAGTAAGGAGGTACATATGGATTGGAATACTTTGGTTTTTGATTTATAAAAATCGGAGGCGGATAGTAAATTATTTCATCTATATTTCAAACACAACCATAGTTTGGTAAATTATATCTAATTAATAAAAACAGTTATTACTCACCACCTCCTGGTGCCTTTGAGCCCAATGCTTGCAAACCTCGAATTTGAAATAATTTAGCAGCAGCTACCACAAACTTCAGGTTTTCTTCTAGAACAGAGGTCTCCCCACAATAAATAAACTCAATAATGCTCCGCAAAGTCATGAAATCCATGCCATTCAAAATGATTTGTTCAGCATCAGGATTGCTTTCTAATTGTTCCTGATTCGAAAGCAGCACATCAAGTTCAATCCAAATGACTACCTTAACTATTGGCTTACCCGAAAGTATGGACTGTTTGCAGCAAGGATCACCTTATGAGCATGCAGTGTTTGATCTCCACAGCGGATGGCCATGTCAACCATACTTTGATGCTCCATCAGTGAACACAGTGATGTTGCCAAAAATTTGGGATGTTCTTCATATTGGACGATTAGGCGGTTTCCAGTTCGTACTTCCTTGTGCACCATCGTGTCTCATCTACAATATGCCGCAGATTTTCAAAACATTTGTTTACTGGTGATATGAGATTTGGTGTTTACAGATATGTGAATCAATTATTTCCTGTTGGGAATTTTAATGTCTTACGTTTATTTGGTTGATATTTGTTTTATTTTTCATGGCTTGCCAGCGGGAATCACTTGTCTCTCGTGCAACGAAAAATATTAAATTTTGTTTTCTGAGTTTCCAACGATCTAAAATCGGAACGTTTTCGGTGCACAAATTTGATGAAGAGTTCGTAATTTTTCATAGGCGACCCTGCCTGGTGGCAAGTCTGTACAAGAAAAAGAGAAGGATTGTGGAAAATATGAGAGCACCTGTCAATGCACAATGCACCTGCCAATGCACAATGCACCTGCCTATTTATAATGATGCAGCGCCATCGGATAGGTTTATCATTAAGCACAGGCACCTCTCACTCCCACATTTCGTCGCAGACGGCGAAATTTTGTATCTGATAATTTACCACGCTTGCTAGTATTGTTGGTTGCATATAAGTGTGTATTGTTCAACGTGTTGCCCATAACGAATATTATAAAATATTAAATATTTATAGACGATGACTTCCTCCTCAAAAACGTGAAGATATGAAAATTATTGCGATGTAATAATGCTTTCCAAATTTACACTACAGAGAGACCAAGAATACCGATGCAAAAATGTCAGTTCGATTGAAGGAATACTTCCCATTCAAATTTGTATTAATGCCCAATGCACAATGATTTTTGGTCTTCATATTAACATTATTATTATGGAATTATAATTAAATCATTGATCGTACAATACAATACAAGTACTTTAATTTAATATAGAGCTATGCGATGTTAATTGTTAAATGGGAAATGTACTGTTTTCGTAGTTCCTTGTAGGTATTTTTAATCGTTTCAATTTCGCATGCATGTTACTATTTTAATGCTAGAAGTTGTGTAATTTGCTTAAGCAATGATATAGACTATAGTCGTTATATCTAGCAGATACAATTGCAGGGTTACTGCCACACCAATTTAGCCGGTTAGGGGTGGTTTGCGCGGTTTGCTGCAATCGCGATATCAGAACCATCGCTTGTGCCAAGCCATGCAGAAACGGAAGGGTTCCGTCAGTGTTCGGACGTAAATTTAGTGGCCATTCGTCTTGGTGAATTACGGTTGGTGCCGACCAACAGAAACAAGATGGCCCCGACGACTTTATGGTTTCCAGCGTTTCCAGGGTTACTATAAATGTCTCTGTCTTTGAGAATTCGAATACCATGCCTTGTGCAAATAAAATAACCTATCATGTTACCCATATTTATATGCGTTTGCATACTATAATTAGTCAGCGAATGCATAAGCAAAAAAGCGTTAATCAGTTTCATATTTACTAGAGTGTATCACGCGACACTTTTCCCTTGCTGTACTGCTGCACCGAATGCCATTTTTTACTCTCCCTCCAACTAATTACATTTTCACGCATTTTCAGACAAATTGCATTATAATCTCTCCACTTTGTTCAATGTCTTAATAAGACTGGCTGGGCAACGGAAAACATGAGCACATTAATGCTTATCGCCAAGGTTATCAAATAATAAAAGTGATTTATTCATTTAAATTATGAGTTAAGGACTGATAAATTTGAATGCATTTTGCCATTCATATTGTGATATTACGAAAACTAAATATTGAAAACAAATTCACAGTATCAAATAAAACATGTACGGGACTGTAAATATTTGAAAATTCTTATAGTTACATATTTATCATTACTATGTGGAGTATTCCTTCAATCAAACTGCAGTTTCTGCCGATAATGTTCTATGAAGGCCCGTCTAAACACAAAAATTGTGTTTGCTCAATTAACGATTTCGTTAAATGTATCCTGTCACATATATTGCGCTGGAACCATATGACGTCATAAGCAACTTAGAAAATTAATATCATTTTAATAAAAGGACCGCCCGAGCGGCCCGAACCAAATACGGTTTCGAGGGGGTTTTTATCGGAAGCTCTAGTCAGAGGTCTCGTTTCGGTTGTAGGAATACTCACAATTGAATTAAATATTTAAACACTATTATTATATAGATAACCCTCAATGCATATTGTCAAAAAAAACAATTGCATGATAATTCAAAGTAGGCAGTGCTGTAAACAATTGAATGCGTTACCATGGAAACTAAATAAGCATCTGTATCACACCGTGGCGTAAACTGTGATAGATGTGCCTAGTAACAAATTCGATTAGAACATCTTCAGCGTCGTTAGTAGATACATTGAATAGCAGTGCAAAGTGATAAGGGCCACATGGATAACTCACGGGAAAACCGTTTAGTCGTACAATACGACGACCATTCAAAGTTTATGAGCACGGTGTTTTGCTCAATGTTGGAGAGGAAAAGTTTATTGGACATAACAATTCAGTGTGAAGATCAAACTCTACATGCGCATAAAGTGATTCTTGCGGCTAACAGTCCATATATCCGGGTAGGTATTTATATAACTTGCAAAACTCGGCTTCACCAACTGGTTGCTCGTCCCTTGCTTCCCCACATGGTCGTAATGTTGAGTATTTCCCCTGTTTCGCTTTACGTGCTCACATCGCGTCGGTTTTGTACTTGGCTGATTTACTTCTCCATAATGGCAATCGGCAATTTCGGCCAAAGTCTAGGTTCCATCGAGGACGGAATTACTGTTATTTACTAATGTAAGTGTCCTATACCACTGTTTTCCAAAGTTCTGAATTATTGCACCCCCTTGTATAATTTCGTAAAACGTATCATAACAAAATTGTTCCCGTATGGGAGACGGGCGATGGTTGAGATTATGCGTGTGGACACTAATTATAAATAACTCATTCACATTTTGTTGTGTTCCTTTCGTTCCGTTTACACGTAACGCCGTTTTTCTAGGTATCTAATTTATCAGTTGACATGGATATATTAATTTAACCCCATAATGTGCGGTATGGTACCTTCGACCACAGTCGCTTTCTTTCTTTTTGTTGTTATTTAGCATTTTCCAAAGCAAATAAAAATATAAGCACTTGCGCATTGAATCGCGACCACATCGAATCATCATTATACCATATGCTACTAATTACCTAATTATAAAAACCCTATAAAACCTAGGAAAAGCTAGAGGAACATCCCAGTACTGAAGAAATTATCTTTAATGGAATGAACTACGCTACCATAAAATGCATCTTGGAGTTTATTTATTGCGGAGAAACTACGATCATAGAAGAAAATTTAAAATATATTGTCGCTGCTGGCAAACTTCTACAAATTCGTGGATTGCAAGCTCTTGAATCCAATACTTCTGGAGGTAAATTATTTGTTTATAACCAGTACTAACAAAGCATGCACATAGCTCATAAATGATCTTCGCAGATGACGCAATCCTGTATCCACCACCAACGTTCATATACCAGCCGCCTAAATTCTTCGAAGACGAATCACTTGGTAAGTCACACGGACATTTATTTCGAACAATATTTAATTTAATAATATTTTAGTTTATCAACCGTATTCGCCTGTAGAAGTGGAAACGTTTATTGAAAACGGAAATTTTGGTTGTGGACCATACTACGGTAATCCATTGCCTCCCGAAAACAATTTTTCTGATGCTGTCTCCTATTACAACGGGGGTATGCATAACAACATGAAGATGTCTTGTGAATATGACACATGTGGTGCACAAGGCAATCACGTGTATTTACAATCCAATAGCTGCAATACGTGCGAAATGCCAGGGGCTGATCAGGGCATGGATGAATATGATATGATCGACACTCATGAGGAAATTATGTCGGCGTCGCCCGACGACTTGCACGAACTGGAAGCGTATCCTGAATATTATGCCGGCGAAGACGCCAATCTATATTTCACGGAAGAACCGAATTCGTTCCATTCCTCGCAGCACTTTAATTACGATGGCACGTTGCTACAATTGAATGGTACGCCTGATGGTGCTGATCATCACAGATTATATTACTATGACGGTACCAATCAAATCAATGGTTTCTACAATGACTTTGAGCCAAATTATGTGCCTAATGAAGAATATTACCAGCAAAACGTTGACAATTTTGCCGGCACTAACGAAGAGACTGGATTTAACCCCGAGTCCGATTCTAAGGACATTATTGTAACCGGAAATCTGGGAAATATTGAACATTTAGGAGAGGAATCACAGGAAAAGCTCTGGAAAGTCATCGATACCATGATTAAGGCGCCTAAGACAACAGGATCGGTGTCAGAAGAAAATTAAAGACTTGTCTACTTCCATTTCTTCATAATTTTTCGTTTGTGTGTTTTCCTATTAAAATAGCGAGTCCTTCTACACTGCTTATTGTTCGCAGACATTACTTTGAAACCAGCATGTAGTGTGAGAATTGTTTGGGTCATAAGCACTACTTCAATTTTTGTATTTTAAGCGGACTGCGTAAATAGTCACGATGAACATTCTGCTTGTTCTTGTACATCACAGGTTTTGTTTGCCTTCAAAACCATGCTAAACCAGGTCGTGTTGGTGTTTGCTTTGCAAAGCAGGCGCGAGTTTCAAGTATTATACTTGTCAACTGCAACCAAAAAATCACGTAGGAAATATCGAGGATACTCCAGAATACTCCCAGGAGTTGACAACCTCTTTAAAGACTTGTTGTTAGAAGAACTACACTGCGTGTTTTGGAATTTGCAAACGAATTATACATTATATGCTATAATAGATAAAGATTGTTAGTTACAAAAAAAAGAAAATATTTTTATAAGTATTGTTTGCGTTGAATTGTTAAATTTGAGATAAATACATTTTCATACAGTATTTATTATAAAATTACAACAAATGTAATCTTATCAACTGTTCATATCATTTGCAACTTGAAACTTCCTCCTTGGTGTTTGTATTATATAATAACTAAGTTTAGCTTCCTCATAGTTGAGCTTATTGCTTGTAACACACCCTTATAAATGTTTCTTATATATGGCGGTTAAGCATTATGCATTCTATCCTATGACATTACGCGTTGTAGCACATCCTGTTCCTTCGGTATGTTATAGAACGTTCTAGAATAGACGAGGAACTTAAGTGCGGAACATATGTGGAAACTAAAGTCCTTGTGGTCTTCTTAGCATGTGTGGAACTCCAAGAAATAATTTAGTAGACGCTAAACTTTTTGCAAAAGCGGCACATGAAATTTATGCGTGTTTACTAAACGATATTATTGAAATCGAAAAAAGGCACGTACAACCAAACTAAATTTCACATTTATCCTTCTAACGAACAATGAATATTTTTCAAAGCTAGGTACGAAGTGCTTTATATTACTAAAATTCTCTGATATTATTAAATTCCATACTTGGTGCAAGTAAAAAATATCGCTCATATCTATTTAATAAAATTCCGCTATTATTCCTACCGCAATCAAATTAAATTCGCTATTTATTTTAAACAATTTTAAAAACATTTGTAATTCAGAATTAATGTTTATTTAGTTGCCGGGAAAAACGAAAACTTTTCGTGCAACTTTTCTATAAATTTGCAATGTTAATTTGGCATTTATCTCATCCCGCAAACAAGCCAACTCGTGCGGACCGTTAAATTATCTTTTAATAAACTCTTTGGCGCAGCTTCCATTTTAACTTCATCTTTCTCGAAAAAAATTCAAACGCTAATATGTTTTTAGTTGGCGGAGGATTCCGCGCATGAACGCATCCAATAAACTACCCTGCGAACTGTTAAAATGAATCCCGCTTTCAAACGCGAGGCGCGATAGACAAGACTAATGCTAATAAGTGGTTTTCCGGTCTGGTGTGCGAGCGGGATTTTTAATTCTTTCATTTCATCGCGTTTCCCGCCGCGCGAAGGAAAAATCATCAAGCGCCGGCAAATAAAGAAAGACTTTATTGCTGTTTCTACCATCGCTTAATGTTCGCGTTGGTGTTCGTTTGGTTCTGAACTGCGAGCTAATTTGTTCCTCCGCATTGGCCCTTTTTTTCTAGCGGACCGTGGAAACGAGCAAACCCCAAACGATTACGAGATTTTAATTAGCTTTGATGTCTAGGGAAGGGACAGAGAGCAGTAACGTTATTAAAGTTCCCTTGTTATAATATTACTCGGTGTGGGTCGATGTTATGTAAATTGATTAATTTCTTAAGATCAATGACTGCCTTATTGATGACTCATCGCTATGGAATGCGTCCAGACGGTCGACGAGATGTTAATATTGGCTTGAGTAATAAGTAGCGAGCGTTTTATCGTCCACATTTTTCGTTTTTCTAAATAGAAGTGATAAAGTTCGGGAAGAAAATAAATTGAATTGTGCTGATTGTGAGTAATACGTAAAGAGCGTTTTTCTTTTTAAAAATTCGACTCTTCCTCATCAGATACAACAACAATTTAATCAATTATGCATTCTCTACTATTGTTAACGATCTCCCGCCACCATTCGAAATCGTCTGTTTTTGAAGTGCTTTTCATTGTTGAAGATTACGAAGTTAACAAATGAAGTTTCAGTCTTCATGAGCATTAGAATAACATAGTACATTTGTTAAAATGTTATGCAAACCGAGGTGTTTAGTTAAAACGCCTGTTATTTATTAATCAACCAATAATTTGCCGTTGTTTTCTATAACATTTACCGAATATTTCAACATTTTCACTCTACGCTTCTGCATACCGCCGAGAGCGAAGGGACGCGAGCGCTTCGTGCGTCTTCGGCTCGGGTCGTGCCGGTGCGCAGACCGGCAACCGGCATCCCCGCAACGCATCGGTCCGCCTTTCAGTTGCCGCGTCGTGATCGCGTGTTCTGGCGAGCGTGCGCGACTCCGGCTCAAACGGCATCGAGCTCGCGTCGCGCTCGCGCGCATCGCACACCGGCGTCCGAGTGTTTGGTGTTGAGTGGCGTGCAGGACCGCGCGGCGAGGACATCGGCCGCGCGATGGCGAACGGCAGCGGCGGCAACATCGTCGCGGAATGGTTGCGCTCGCTGCACCTCGGCCAGTACGCGGAGTCGTTCATCGACAACGGCTACGACGACCTGGAGATATGCAAGCAGGTGGGCGATCCCGACCTCGACGCGATCGGCGTCTTCAATCCGACGCATCGCGCCCGCCTGCTGCAGTCGGTGCGCACGCTGCGCGAAGAAGGCGCCGCCAGCGTGTACTTCTCCCTGGAGGAGAGTGTCGCCGTACACGAGGAGTGCTTGTGCGACAATGTGAGTGCGCGCTCGTCGCGGACTTCTTCGGGCCGGTGTTCCGACAAGGAGCAGTGTGGACTGGCCGGCGGCAGCGGCAGCGTCGGTGCTCCGGCCGCCTCTCCGGTCGCCTCCTCGTCCGCGGACAGCGGACCGGAGCTGGCCAAGTACGCGGACGAATACGAGGAAGGGAAGGCCGAGCTGGTGAAGATCCCTCGCATGCAGCTGAAGATCCTCCTTCGGGACAAGCTCGCTCACGACGGCATCAAGTTGACCTGTCAGCCCTACACAACTCCGGTAGGCACCCTAGCAATAAGCGCACTCGTCAGATCGCCTCTCCGATCCGCGATAATGAACAGAAACGATAACTCTTGTTGCTCTTCTTCGCATCACATCATTCCGCACTTTTGCCCCCCGGCCAGCCCGGTGCTTCAGTTGCGCTGTCGTCGATGCTTAGCACGTCTTTGCACGTACGCAGACAGTCGTTAACCCTAATCAGAGTGCAGTTAATATTATTACCGAGCTGGTCCCGCGCGACCGCGGCCGGTGCCTCCGTACTTACAGCAAAATGTAAAAACTTGTCCGTCCGTCGCTATTCATCGCTCGGCTCTTCTCGTTCACGTGCTGAGGCTCGCCGCGCCGCGGCGCGCAATGAGTTCGCCTATGTTTGCTCTCCGGCCTCGTCCGGTCTTCGCGTGCCGAGTGAGAGCAAACGCCCGGCATCAAAGGACGGACAACTTCGGCGACCGCGACCACATCGGTTCACGTACTCCTCCGGTGCTCGGACATCTCGAAAAGCTCCACCACAAACACACTTCTTTCGAAGCCTCTTCGCGGCGCGCATCTCGCACGGCTTTCCACATTCCATAATTTACACCTTGGCACACAATTTTGAAATTTCCTTCCTAAATACGGTGCGCAGTGTTTAGATTGAGATTAGCATGCGTTTACTGTGGTCTTGCGCGCGTTCCTTTGGTCACTTCGAGGGAGCGGACGAGGAATGCGCACCGAAAGGTAGCGTGGCCGGTTTTTACTAGGTCACGAGTAATGTCGAAGACTTCAGCTTGCGCGGACGCTCCTCGGCACTTTCGGTAATTGAATTGTCCCACCCGAGGCACGAAAATTCGTCGTGAGACACAAAATTTCCATTCAATGGCCGAACCTGAGAAAATTATCGGCCGCCACATCGCCTATTGATTAATGCGGATTTTCAATTCGGATCGATCCCGCCGATCCCGGAGCACGCGCTCCCGACGGAGGCCGCGTTCCTAATGAGGTTTTGCCTCCGATTCGGATATGAGTCTTTAGATGTAGATCAAGATCGGGATCAAGCGTGCGTTGATATTCGGTCGGAACGGCGCGGTCCACGTAGCGCGCGCGTAATAAGCGCGCTTAACATGCGGCGACTTAGGGACTCGGGAGGCAGCTTTTCGACGTCGACGCGCTCTCGCAGCGAGGAGGATAATCTCTCATGTGTGTAATCGTTGATTCTCCATCACAAGAAACTGCTCGAATCACAAAGCCGGCCGCTCGAAGATGCAAATTTCCAAGAGCAAAGAGTTTCATTCGCGCGCGCCGAAGTGGAGCAATCAAAATTGGAAATTCCGCGCCGCGCGTCGTTTCGTATTGAATAGCGAATTTGACGCGAGCTTTGTATTCCGCCGAGGCCCTACGTAAATATGGAATCGGATAAACTTATTCGCAATTTGTTTCCGGCAGCAATACGTTCGGAATTTGCGGGGGAACGTTGCCAGTGGCCGCGTCTTCTCAATGCGCGCGTGTGCGCTTTTTTTGGTGGCGCCGTTCATGTGTGGGCCGAATAATCAACGTCGCATACGTTAATTTAGGCATGCGCATAACTATTCGCAGCGCATCGCACGGTCGGAGTGTGCGCGTCCATGTTCGGGGCGCTTCATTGTGCGCGCGCGGGATGTAGACACAAGACGCTAATTTACATTTACAGGGCGCTTAATCAGCGAAATGATGGAAATTAATTAAATCTACAAGACGCGAAGCGCGTTCGCATACATGCTTCCTCCCTGCCTTGCCGCGCGACACGGCGGAACGCAACGATTTGGACGAATTTCAAATCGCGATGTAAAAAGCGGCATCGCGTGCCACTTTGGTGGTAAATTTAAAAGCGATTCTTTGCGCAACGCACACAGCAAATTGATTTATGCGCGCGCTCGCGTTCGGCGAAATTGTAATTTATCGCGGAGCGTTTACGGCCTCGCGCGCAAGAGCTGAAACACAACAATAAATGCGCAAGAAAACCTCGCGCGCGTCCGACGCTCGGCTTGCGCGCGTCTATTCTTCCGTCTCGCCGTGCGAGCGTGCGGCGCGCTCGAATCGTAAATTAATATTTCGCGTGCGATCGTAATTAATATTTGCGTTCGGCTGGCGCGCGCGGCTTGCAATTACGAATCGTGCGCGCCGGCAAATATTTACAGTCGAGTCGCGACGCAAACGAAACCAAGGTGATCGCGGCAGAAAATAAATGCCGGCGTCTGCTGGTTCGAGATTCGCGCGGAACACATTCCTATTCGCACTCACCACTGGCGAAATTATCGTCGATTATCAAATGTGGCTTTGAGAATCGGCTATCGCGTCGCAACTCTGGAATATCGCACAATCGAGCAATTGTTATGGGGAGGGCATGCTTCTTATCGTACTTCGATATTACCCGTTGGTCGAATAACGTGAACGCGATGGACAAACAATTAGTCATTGTTGGTAAGATGACTCCTTCGATATTGCGTCGTCATGATTCATCATTGATTCTGTTTGGATTTGTTTTTGCAACACGAGCGATTGCAACGGTCTAATGTAAATAAGGAAGCAGGCGCACGACAGCGATTGCAGTTCGTCGTCGGCGTATTCGCGGGTCGGACCGAAAAGAATCCGCACGAGTCGCATGACCATGACGACCAACGGTATCGAAATGCCTTCGGGTCGCCATCGCTTCCCAGCAGCCTTAACGCACGGCTGGTCGGTCTCGGGAGAAGAAGACGCGATTCTTGTGCTCTGCTCCGACTGGTCGCGATGCCGAGCGAGCATCACTACTGGAAACGAGTATTAAGGACGCATCGCGATTACTTTTACTCAAATATCTCGAGCCGAAGCATGCTTCCACATGTAAATATAACACTAAATATTTGGAATTTTCTCTGTATAATAATATTTTATTTTACGTGGTATAAATATAAGGCGAACACGCGAACAAAGCGTTTTATCAACGCAATCTCCCTGAAAATGCCGCACGCAACAATTAATGATTTGTGTGGAAAATTCTCGTACATTTCACTGTTAAATTTTATGGCATCGTTGGGCCAAACGATAATTTGCATAATGCTTCGCATTTGCTCGCGATATATTGGCACCCAATTTGAATTACAGATATCCGAAATATTTGGAATATGAATCATGCCGAATATTGCTAACTGATGTCCGCGGGTGTTTGGCGCGCGCGATGGAGCGAACGGTGTAAATTATTGCGGTATCATTAAACGAGTTTGCGAAGGAAAATATTTTAGTACGAAATAGATCGGCGGCGGCGCTTTTTAAGATCGCGCGAAAATTATCCCATGATAGTAATTATCTTCGCGCGGGCATTTTATTTTCCTCTCGATGCACACGAGCTTCATTTCCAGCTAGAGGCAGCGGCATCTCGCGTTACATTTTTCGTCACATCTCGCTGACTTCGCGATTGCGTGCCGCTTCCTCCTCGTTCGCGCTCGAAAAGCTTGCAAAGCTTGCGGTCAAATGACGCCTGGGAGACGATGTCGATGGTGAAAACGATAGGCGACCATCTAGGCCGATCGGAAGCGATACAATCACCAAGGGGTGTACATCAAACGTTTTATTTGAGTGAATCGGTTCAAAGAGTGATTTATGTCACGCGGGTCGAAAGTTGTTGAACGTTTCAGGTCTGAATTTGTAATCGTAATTAATATTGCCTTTCATCTCCCAGTTTTAGTTATATTTGTGGATTATATAATGCACCTCTTGAATAATGCATATGTGGGCGTTCGCGTTGTCGGGGCGTTTTGTCGAATCGCAGCAGTCGGGCCCGCATAATGGCCGAGACGAGGCTCGGGACTTCAGGACCGTCGCGTTCTGGAAGGCGCGGGCGGCGCGCGTTTCGAATCGCCTAATCCAATTTGCGTTCGCGCAACAAGCCGACTCGTCCCTTTCGGCCTTCCGGATTTGCATGCGCAAATACAACGATTGCTCGAAGTGATGGACATCGGGATTTGGACGCGCGCGGGTCAGAGCGGGCTGTTCTTGTTAACAATAACAAACGACTCAGGTTCGGCTAAAACGCTCTTAATTCGAGCGCATTACTTTTCATCGCGCGTCGGCGCGCGGTGGGCGTCGCGCGGACGCCGAATTAAAATGCCGCGCGGATTGTTTTATTCTATGCAAATTCACGCGCGCAACGAGCATCATTGAATGCAAGTGCGGCGAAACTAATTGATATGACGAGAGCGGTCGAACGCCGTCGTCGGCTTTATTAATTCACCGCATCATAATAGAATTGCATGTCTTGCGTTGGTCTCGTTAAATACAGAATGCGATCGTATTCTTTGCGCAGGCCATCATTTATACGCTCCTATGGGTGGGTAATTAATGTAATTTGTTCGACAATGGAAATTTGATATTCACGTTTAACTTGTTGAAATTAAAATGCAGCTTCACGGAATATTAATTCCCGCTGGTCATTAGTGTCATTAGCGGCGTGGTTGCTTTGTTATTATTGCCAAATTTGTTGTCTCGGATTTAATGAACGTCAAATGTTTGCTAGACCGTGATGTTATCATTCTATTTATAAGTTTTTCTTTGTCCGAGAAACACACGGGCAAAACACAAAGGATGATCGGTCGTGTTCGTGTACGATTCGAACGTAACGTGCCGGGGCTTAATGTCGGCAGATCGAAGACTGGAAATATCAATTGCATGACTCAACGTTGGCGTTATCTATTTTGTGGTTTCGGAATGCATCCGCTCATTATGTCCACACTTCGGGCCGTTCTCGTTTCTCGCGCGCCTCTCACCGGCGCATCACTTATCTGGCCGTCGTCTTAGTCCTTGCGCTTCCAGCACCTAGTGTTTCGCCGCTTTTAATTCCGACTTCGCCGCGTCTCTGCGCGTGCGCGTCGCGCTTATGCGCGGCGTCTTTCTAGCTCCACCGCACGAGCGCCGGACTTGTTTCTCTCTTCGCGCTCGTATTTACTTAAAGCGCTGGCTTTATTACTTTTATTATTACGTTGGGCGGACAGGGCGATTCACAAAGGAAGCATTAGTTCCACGTACAAGCAATTCTTGCTTATACCGACAATCTGAAATACCGAAATTATTATTACCAGGCGACTAGTGCATCGCAGCGTCTATCGTGGAATTCTGTTCATTGCCACGAGCGCTGCGGAGAACGAGCGAACGAGCAGAAAAAAAAGCGAAGAAAAAGTTGCGACGATAATGAATGAGAGCGTCGCAATTATAACGTCAAATATAACGCGCGTTCTTTCATCTGCTGTGTGTTGCCTTGTCTTGTCGCTCGTGTGAAATCTTGTTCCATCATTTTTCATATGAGAACCGAGCGCTCCTCGCCTCGTTGCTTCTGACGCTTCTTCGTCGGCTCGCTCATTGTTTCAATAATAATTTCGTTTTCATAACGTTATGACGCTGCTCGTCAAGAAGCATCATCGAGAATTCAATGTGGGGATTTGTTTGATTACCTTTTCGCTTTCGCGGGCGTTTTGCACCTTCGCGTTTCGCACGATGCAAGCCCGCGGCTCGTTTTAATGCGGTTTCGGTGAACTTTGAACCCGTCTTTCGCTTCGGCTGCGGATCGCTCCCGGATCGTCCGATCGCAGTTTCGGTGAGCGGCGAGCGAACATTATCCGCCGGGCGTAATCTCGATAATTTTAATGCGCCGCCGCGACGATAATCGCGACGGCATCAATTCGAGCGTGAAGAATTCGCCCGCCAAAAAACGAGCATCGGCGCATAGTGCGCCGCGCCGGGCGCAGGCCGCGGAACGACGGCGCTATCAAAAGATCCGACGTTCGAACTCGACCGCAAAATCAACCGCATCCGAGCGCGGAGACCCGAGGAGCTAAGCCCGGCGAGCCGAGATCCCGAACCCGAACGAAACCCGAACCGAAAAACGACCGCGCCGAGATCGCCCATCGAAGGCGACTACGAAATAAAAGACCGAAAACGACCCAAGGAGGAAGTTTCAGTTTACCGCGCCGCGCAGTCTTTGCTCTCTTCGTCTCCGCCGCGCTTTTGTTCTGCGTGGCAAAATAGAAAAGCTCAGAATTACATGTGCGGGAAAAACGATGATTTTCTGCATCTTCTGCTTGTGCTCCCGGTTGAGGACGGATAAAGACTTCTTTCATTCGCTAGGAAGCAAATTAATGATCTCGCCGGAAGGGTCGTGTATGCCTATTTTGACGTGCAGACAAAGTAGTCGAAGTGTGCGAATCTATTAATACCTCGGTTAATTTTAGACGCGACTACAATTCGAGCGCGTTGTGTTTCAATTTTAAACTTGCGTCGTTATTTTTTGCGCGCGAGTAGAATTTATTTCTAACTTCGAGTATAAAAGAAGTCGCATAAAATCAATATTTGGAAATTCAATCGGTTTTATTGTTATTGCGCTGGGGTGCGATGCAATCGAACATTTTATTTCTGCTAGTTCAATATTGTTCGTTCTATTGTTCCGTGGAAAACCGGAAGATACCGGATGTGCATGACCGAGAAACAGAACGATGTGTTCCGGACGAGCTTCGAAATTTAGTTTTGCGAAAAAATTCCGCTCGTCGCGAAAGCTTCTCGCAACTTTAGCGTAATTAATTTAATGAAAAATTTAATCCTCCTCATGAATAGCAAACTTCGTCAGCGCCGGTGCACAAAGCTAAGTGAAAAAACAACGCTGCTCTAACAAAGACGGCCACTTTTCAGGCGAACGAACGCCGCTGGAAGGCGAGCGTTTCCTTCGGTTTTTCACTTTCCCACTTTTTCGGCCGAGTTTTTAGCCGGCTCGTTTCTCCGCGCGCAGCCAGTGCTCCCGAGATCTTACATCTTCGAGAGTTATAAGACGGTGTTATTCTCGGCGCAGGTGTTCGTTATTAAACTTGGGCCGTAACGCAAGTTCGACGCGCAAGTTTTGTTATCGCGGCGGCGGAGGCGGCGGGGCCGGCGAAGTTTCCGCCGCGGCGCGCGCGAATTGAGTAATCACCTGCTGCCCGGCCAATATTTCAACAAGCAGCAAACAAGGTATCACCATCTTTGAGGGTTGAGAGTAGAGCACCAAGAACCTTCATCCTTGATCATGCTCTGGTTCTAGTAGTTTTCCATAGTAAAATCATACCTTTCGTTAGAGCCACCGAAATCATGAACTAAGCAATAAAATTGAATTTTCTTAACGCAAAACGAAGCCATTTTGCTTTGTACTTTTATCCTAATCGTTTTTGAATAAATACATTTTTTTGACCATGCAAAATGGGATATTTGCGCCACTGTGGCGGTTACTTGCCTGTCATAGGAATCATAGGAATTGAGCTCGGGATATTTGCCACAGTCGAGTCAGATTTTCCCATTAAAACGTGCGAATCTACTCTAACCAAGTACTTTGAATAAAAAAAAAAAAAATACGAGTGTCGGATGTCTCTAATATATTCTACTAGAAAACGTGGTAAGTATCCCACTTATACGGATTTTACCCTATGCGTCGTCCTTGATAATCTTGCATAAATTAGTACGTTGCGATTGCTGTTATTATACAGAAGAATTTAAATATTAAAATAGTTCATTACGCATTTTAAAATCACTGTAATTCGCAGTATAAGCCTACAACTTTAACGTTCCCACGTGAATAAATGATCGAGGTGGAACCTCCGTTTTCCACAATGCGCTCTTCGAGAAACGCGGATGGAAAGCGTGTCTGTGTCACGTCAATGCGCATGAATATTTCAGGCGGGCGATAAGTGTCCGTGTGTCATAGCGTCGATGCGAGTCTATAATTATTGCGCGCCTGTGTAATTACAATCCGAGATCGTTAATGATTGATGTTAATGGAATGATTGAATTTTGCTGGGCATGGCGTCGAAAACGTTCTGAATATTGACGCGAGCGTTCGGCGGCGTTCTGCGTCGGACGTTGATATGCGAACGATGATGATTCGCGCTTAACGATGACGAGCACTTGATTCGAATAATAATAAATTCATTAGCTCATCGGCGCGGCCCATTGTCGTGGGTTTTAATAAATATGTCGTATCGAACGAATTGCCGGACATTATGTTAACGGACACGTCGGACGTACCAACTCGCGTTCGCGTTCGATTGCGTTGGTTGGCGTGTGGGTAAGTTTTGCAGTGGAAAATCGCTTGCCGTGCGCCTCGATTGGATTCGCCTGTTTGCACTTTCGCACCGGGCCGCTAAGGTCTTGTTGACTGATTAATATTCACGTTTTGGCAGGAATACCTCGCTACAAATTGCCGGCCATCTAGAAGCGTTCGAGTCGGCGTCTTCCCAATATCTTACGCGTCAAGCAACAGGAAATTGTTGGATCTCTTGGCGCTTTGCGCCGTTCGCTTTCGGGTTTTGTTTAACACGGCAGCGGGCGCGATTCGAAAGTTGCGTTAATGGGGGCATTTCGGCGCCTCCACCATTCACCCTCCAAGTTTCTTGAGCGCCGTATATGGAGTAGGTGGCCTTGAATTGGTAGGTCAGAAAGACCGCATTTTCGTGCGTTTGGCACAATATCTGCCAATAGCTCTGAAACTGGTCGTTAGAAAAAGTTTTCTTATGCAGGATAAGTGTGCGGAAGGAAAGACCGTGCCGCGCCCACACTCGTGTTAAGCGCATCGCAATTAGAAACGAGTTTCCGAGATGCGCATAATTATGCGGTTTAATGTGATCATAATTTACGAAATTTCATCTCTCCTCGACTTATTATAAAAACGAAATTACGATTTGTGTTTGCGTCGGGGTTCCGTTAAAGTTTCTCGGCTGCGTCTCTTCTCATTTTCTTTCTCGCGTCAACCGCAAAATATGCAAATTGTTATATGTATATTAAATTTAAAATATTATATTTAATAATACATCATGATTTTCCCCGCTCGGTAAAAAGTTCGCCGCCGCGCCGCGGCAAAGGGGACGAAGTTTAATAAAAGTCGTAAACTTCGCGACATCTCGCAGCGCCTTTCCAGACCGGCTCGCTCTGGTCGCGCGCGGCTTGATAGACTTTTGCAACTGGAACGACCGGGAACTACATGCAAACTTAAAGCGTCTGGCAGTCTAGTTTGTGCTTGTATGACAACTCTAGCGAATTTTACTTTGCCAGCGTCAAGTTGAGCATTGTTGGCCCGCAGCGCTTCTGTGACCGTATCGTCTGAAAGTTTTTTTTTTTTATTCAAATTGAAAATTTTTAATATTAGTTTCCGCGTTGTTATTCCTAGCCAATTGCCCGCCAAGAAACATGAATTATGTAAGATTAAGATTTGCCGTTTAAAACATTCAATTTCCCATTAATCGCCTGCCGTAAATTTTCGTAATATGTTTTTAATTTGTAATTTTCGTTTATCTTGATTAAGCGCTACGATTTTTCCGATTTTGCCTGAATTATTTTTTCCTAAAACACGATGCCTATAGGGGGAAACACTTTTCGTTGTAATGCCGGCGGCAATTAACGTCCGCATCACGAAACTTAACGTTCTTGAACGCTCATTTGCCTTCATTTTGGTTTGTTTAACCCATTTCCCTTCGCGACGCACGAAATGATCGAGACTTACCCTCCAACACCTCCGACGCGCCCTAAGAAAATTTACCAGCAGCACACCAACATTTGTATAATTCAGTATTCCTTATTATATATAACCGAGTTCGTCTCAGCGCTAGATAGTATATCTTCGCACTTGGTATAATATTTGGCTGGAAATTTGCGAACCTTTGCAATTTCTGCACGTTCATTTGTGCTTATATTCATTACCGAGAAAATAGGACGAAGGAGCGATTGTATGATGATAGCGCCGCGCTAAACGTTCGTAATGAGCCGCGAGTCGAGGCGAGGAGGAAAAACGAAAACGGCGTATAATATTTTGATTAATTATCGCGATTTAGTTGGCGCATTATCCTGGAAGGCACGCACCCGGGGCGCGGGCGTGCAGCGTCGAGCTGAAAAGTACGAAAATGCAACGGAGGAGAAGTAAATTATTAAAGTTTTACAATACATTAATTTGCTTTCTTCGCAACGCATCAACAAAGGGTAGTTTATTGAAAATTCCTGGAGGAACACTCTTATTAGGCATTCTCATTAATTATGGTTGATCATCTGCACTTTGCCGTGATGCGCACCGCCCTTTCCCGTTAGGAATTACCAAGTATTCAGAATTATAAAACTAACAATCGCCGCGCGAGGCTAGAAGGAAAATAATGCGTTAGGAAGAACTACTTTACATTTTCGTGGATAGCGACGAAGAATGAAACAAAAATACAATAGAATTGAATATAATGGAATAAACTAGACAGCTATTAAGTACCCGTCAGGACGCAGCGACGCCGGTCATGGAATGAAAACGCTCGGAACGGTTGACGCAAAGGAGGACGAGGTGTGGGTGCAAATTATGCTTTCATACATTACGGATGCAAAACACACGCGTTAATTGACTTTAGCTTTTAATTACTACTAGCTTCTGAAAGCCCACATAAAATCATATACACTTGAGTTGACTAATAAGTAATGAGCGTTTTATTGTTCACATTTTCGTTTTTATGCAATAAACAAAGATGATTATCCAGTGGAGTGAATTGTTGTGTTATCGCCCACATTTTTCATCATTTTTAATAGAGATGAAAGAATTCAGTAAGAAAATGGATTGTATTGTATGGAGTAATTAGTAATAAGCGTTATTTTCTTTATTAAAAATTCGATTGTTTCACATGAAATATAACAACAGTTTAATCGAGTGCTAACAATCTCCTGGCATCGTTCGGCCAGTTTCTCAATGCCCCTTTGCCAAAATCGACTGGTTTAGATTTGAAGAAGTTGAGGAACTAATTTTGGAGGTGTTTACCATTGTTGAATGTTATGAACATTAACAAATGACAGGGTTGTATTCACTTATTCAAATTTTGTGCAAATCATGGCGAAACAGGTGTTTGTTTTTATTACTCAGCCAAATATTTACGATTCATGGGATATGAATGGGCTTTAATATAATTTTTAAACTGCATGAATCGTGATATGTATTTTGGACATATTCGTAACGTCGTGCTGATTGGTACTGATAAGTTCGAGCAATTTTTCCAACAAAACCAATTCAACTTTCCACCTGTTCAATTTCAAGTGAGCGCCAGTCAGAAATGGCGCGTTCTCAAAACTTTGCTGCCGCCCGCGCGCGCCGCTTTCGCCAGAGGCATGTTATCGTTTTTGATAATGACCCCCTCCCGCCCCCCGCGGGGGAAATTGCGGTTTTTACCGTCGATACGTGCCGATTCTCGCGCGATTGCGTATCGAACGCCGAAAGCCACAGCGCCCGGCGAGCTTTCGGTTAGCATCGCCGAGCCACGGCGAAATCAGATGGCGCGCGGAGACAACGCGCACCGCCGCCGCAGCCGCAGCCGGCCACTAACCCAAATGACCGTTCGTACCATTCGGACCATTCGTTTAAATTAGCCCCCCTTCACTTTTGTGCATGCTTTGTGTACGTCGCGTCGGCCGGGTGTCCGATAGCAAAGTGCCATCAAATTCGTGTTTAAAACGTGCTGGAATTAAAAGCTTTTTAGGTGGCCGGCGAGATTGGTACGTGCGATAGCCGATCAAAAATCGGCCCATTTATATGCCGACTACATACTCGTAATTTGAATGGGAAATGTTTAAGTTGTTAATAACGCATCGAAACTTTGACCGCGCCGCAATCTCTACGATCTGTACCTTGCTTGGGCGTACCTTTTTCGGGTTTGCCGCGATATCAAAAAGTTTAGTAAAGTTTCGCGAAAGTTTGCGAAACGCGTTTTTAATGATCATACCCTTTTTGGGAGGGAGAGGAGCGAAATGACGAAAAGTTGCAAAACGAAGTCGTCACGCCGCATCCGGCATCCCATCCTCCTCGGCGCCCGGGAACTACCCTCCCGACGAGTGCAACCCCCGGCCAGGGTGTGCGCAAAAAGTTGCGGGGGTTAAAGTTTTGGACAAACCGACGCTTGGTGGACAAAAAATTAAAGCTAAACAGCAACAGCGAAAGCACATTTGCATGCCGAATTTTCAAACATTCGCCGTATGTTTGTATCTACCCTCTTTATTGCGACACTAGAGTTAAACGAACCCGAACAAACTGAATTCAAGTGTAGGCTGGTAAAATTATTTTTTTGCTAATTATTTTGCTTTTGTTGCAGGTAAGCTTCAAAACTTGTTGCGAGTTTTAATTAGCCGTCCAAGATGATCAGATCAACAAGTTTAACATACTTTTCGAATGCGTTCGGAAGTTTGAGGAGATATATTGCCTTGGTGTTTATCGAAGTAATTAAGGCCTCCCCGCCATTGCAAGTAAGCATGGTTATGCGAAAACCAAGGAAATAAAGTTCCAAATTGGAAATTAATATTTAACACGTCGCTCAACGCTTCTTCCTCTGGAAATCATTGTTTTCTCCGGTATACTTTCTTCGAGAATAATTCATGTTGTTCGTGTCCCAGGAAACGATAAATTCTTTATAATTGGTGGCAAATGTGTATAATTGCACGCTGCGCATGAATATAAGCGAGCCGTGGATGTGTACGCCGTAGATGTCGAAAGTATGCGAGATATCCTGGCCGAAACTGCGCGCAAAGTCGTTGAAATATGCATGCGTGTTAATTAAGTAATTTCGGACACGCGACCTTTGCACAAACATAAATTCAACTGCTGGAATATTTGATTTTCCTACCATAGCAAAGCTAATTAAACTGCGGCTTATTGCAAAGTTTCGTTTTAGCAAAATGACGTGTGACTAAGAGTTTAGACGATAATTGATAACACTGTCCGACAAGAAATGGTTTGTTATCTTTTCAAATGATTCAGCAGTAGTTTGTTGATTCTCTCTATTCAATCGTGTCTTGGAAATGCAAATGCAATTTCACCACTACACTGTGCGAAAAACGATGCCAAAAATGACCTAAAATTGCCAAAATCCGCCCGATTTGTAATGAGCGCACCAAAAAAGAATCAGTTGGAATATTTAACATAATTTTTTCATGGCGCACAGTGTGATTGACCTTATTGTTAATAATAAAAAAAGGGAAACGATATTTATGGGGGGATTTATTTTTATTGATTTATAAAGACCGAGAAAATATTGACCGTAATCATATTGCGAATTGAAACCGACGACGCTTTCTTGAATTAGCCTCGTTCCGTGATTGCGAAACGTGTTAAATCGCTTTATGCCCGGCTTTGGAAAATATTTCGCAATCAGAATAAAATATACTTTTACAATCGAATCGACGCGATACGTGCGAACGCCGTCCGGCGAATTTATGGCCGCCGCGTTTTTGATGAAATCGGGGATTTCGATTTCGATTCGGAACGAGCGACAATCTACGCATTTCCGACTGCAACGCGCACATAAAGCACAATCATAAATAACCAACTATAACTGTATTTATTTTTATGCATAAAATAAAATTAAGCGTCCACGAATAATAGTGCGACGTGCATTATTTAAATGCCGGGCGATGTCATTGTTCGAATTTCGATGGCAAGTATTTTTGGCCCACATTCGACGCTCCGCATAAATTGCGAAAGTATATGAAAAACATTTTCCGTTTAAACGAGTAAGCCATGTAAATATGCCGGCGGCGGCGGTACGTGCCCTGCGAGTATATTACGCGCATTTTCTCTTCAATATAAATTAATGTCAACAGCGAGTGATCGATAACTTTATTTATTGCGTCGCTATGGCGATAATTAATTATGCAAATAGCTGCTCCGCCGGATCTTGCTCGTGCGCGTCGCGTGTTCGCGTTTTCAATGGGGTTCGCACTCGTAACTTTGGATAAATAAATATTACCGGCGCACCGGCGCGGCGTAGCAATCGATACCGATTGCTAAGCTTCATAAAGCCGACGCGGCGTTCAATTTTTTTGCGCCCGGATAATCATCGCGTCTGACGTGTCGGGTCGAGTAGGCATTTGATTTAGTGCACTTTTATTGAACATTCATCGGAAAAATGCCCGGCGCTGATTTATCGTCCTGCAAGACGCTACAAATGCTACCTAATCCATTATCGATTGTTGCTCGGCAGTTATTTGTTTTGATATTGCTTCAGAATTTTATAAATTATCCAGACCTACTTTTAGTATGGGCGGAAAGGTTTAGGAGCAATGAGAACTCAGGATTTGTCAAATTGATTTATAATCCCCGATAACATCATTACAAATCAATATTTGATGCCCAATCTGATCACATTGAGTAAGAAGTAAACGAGAGTTCTCTAATGTGTTCGATAAAACGTTCACAACATATTACTCAACCCAACAATATCATGAGCTGGGAATCGGCGCAACAATTTCCTGCCAAAGGCGTAGCCGTGAGTCATTTGCTATCGTATTGTTGTTAATTATCAGTTTACAGTGGATTAAAGTGGTAATGCGGAATGCGGAATGGAATAATTTGTAATAAATAGCATATCAAGTGGCGAGGCAGGTAATTAATAATGCTGCACCATGTTGCTTATCGAGCTTAATTAATATTAAGCGTATTTAAATTAGAATGCAACGATGGAATGTGCTGATAGAGTAGCTGCACATAATTATGAATTGTTCTCTTTGTGTAACTAGCAGAAATATCGTATTAAATCATTCTGTGCGATGTAGATGTAGATCATTCGTCACGCTTCATTCGGTTATTTATTGCATCCTGTTTAATCGCACATTTTATTTGCCCATAGTTAGCGCGCATTCGTATAGCATTTTTCGTCGAATATTCGCCGGGTTTCTTCGCGATGGCGAAATATTATTTGTGTTGCCGCGAGTCTGCCTCCGGGTCTGGTTGCAAGAAATCGATACCGCCCTCTCCGGCTAGCCTTGCACAGTTTCACGGTTACGGCGCGTTTACGTTCGGCTCGTCTGCGCCCTTCGCCGCCGCCGCCGCCGCCCCCTTCGTGCACACACCGGCGCGATAACAAGAGGGGTAGGTTCGCCTGTCTCTATGGCGCTGGCAGACGCTGCGAGGTGTTTCGCACCCTTCGCGGAATGCGGGGCGAAAACGAAAACGCGCGCAATAATTCAGGTTCGTTCAACTATCCGACGACATCGAAACATCGAAAATTTTTGTTGTCGGACGCGGCGCGGTCGGACGGCAGCGCCGCCGCCGGCGGAGCAACAATTTTTAATTGATATCGCGCGATGCGAAATTATTAATTTATGCAAACGGCGCATTATTAAACGGAGGAAAAAATTAGGGCCATTAAAGCGGCCGCCGGCATTCCCGACGGCTATAAATTTTTCCGCTAAATTCCCTCGCCGCGCTCCCGTCGGGGTGCAACGTTTTTCTGCGCGCGCGTTTCGGCGGCTCTCTCTGGTGCATCGTGCGCCGCATGCCGGTCGGACTGGAAGCGAAGCTCATCAGCTTCCGGAACTATAAATTTCCGGAACGCATCAGCCCACCCTCTTCATCATCGCTCCCTTCGCACTCAAACTAAAATTACGCACCGGTTCGTCCTTATTAGGTCTTAGGCAGGTTGTTAGAAATATTAGCGAATGGTGGAATTAGAAACAAATGAAGCGATCACATTGTGGGTGTGTTTGCTCTTTTTTTTTTCGTTTCGGAAGCGACCGTGCCTCTTGATGAGGATATGAAAGATTATCAGCTACGCTTAAGTGAAATAGAGTCGAAGTGGTACTAATAATAGGATTGGAAATGATGAAGTTATGAACGCCGGAAAATTTCACCGCGACATTCACGACCGATCCATCAAGCGTATCGCGTTCCGTTTCATCTGAAAAATTTACTGCCGCTGTTTAAGCCAGAAGTGAAAAACACTTCGGGCGCGATAAAGATAAATAGGAATGATAGTTCACGCGCCGAGAACGTGTTTGGAAATCAAAGGAAACGTAGGAGAGTTGTTTTTTTTTTTTTTTTAATTTTTCGTCCAGGGCGCACGGCACTCGTATCTTAAAATATTTCACTGTACGCTGTAACCTTCCCGGCGCACTAAAAATAAAACGCAAACCGAAATTCATATTTTTATTGCCGGTTTGGTTCGTGTCGATATTCTCGTCGTTTTACTACCCCGAAAGTTTTCGCCGTCTCGCTCCGCATGACTGGTAACTTTATAGTTTATCGGTGGTTTTGCGTTCGAATGCGGGGCAGATGCTCTTCGTATATACGTTTCCGGCGTTTTCCACGTTTTCAGCGCGCGCTCAGCGTGTTTTAACCCTTTTCCACACATCCGCGCCCTGATGGGGCACGATGAACTCCGGCGACGTCACGCATTTATCTTGCATTTCGAGCAACCCTCTACGAAATATCCTCGCGTGGCGGGGTGTATCCACATCAGATGTTCACGTACCTACGTGCTGTCCATACGTGAAAAACATGCCCCGTATGTTTGGCCCACATTCGCCTCCGGAACGAATTATTTATTTCGCTCAGTTGGCATGCAAGATTTAGATGTTAATATATTTTCATTAAGACGAATTTACCAGACGGGCTATTGGAGAAATAACATTTTTTTATGTCAAGAAAGTTTTAATGTTTAATTTTCATGTAAAAATCCTTTGTTTCGACGAAGCGAGCGAGGCGGAACGGTGCGAAAACTTTAGAAAAAAAATCGGTCCATCGTCACCTTACGTTTCGCCTACGTTTCTGGGGGGGAAGGTGGGGCGGTTATTGTCGGGAAAAAGTTTTCCTCTGGTTTTTGCGCTTTGCCGAGAGCAAGTTTATCAACATTGTGCGACGAGCAGCCGTCTCGTCTCGTCGGCCGGAGAAAACTTTCGAAATTGGCAATAAAAACTTGTGAATTTTATTAAGCGGACTCGCCGGGCAACAAAAAATTAGCCTGCGAAAAAAAAAGCGCGTCGGGCTGTACAAAGTATGAATTATGTTCTCATGTGTTGCGCTGTTTTCGGAAAATTAACTTTTTTCCGCTCGCGAACAAGAAACAAGTATTAAGGCAAGCACTACATCACCGGGCAATTTCCTCGCGAAAATTGATGCATTTATTTTGCGGCTCTGCGATTAAGGAAAAATCGCAAATGAGAAGATTGGCCATTTTCTCCCAGTTAAGCGCGTCTTCGCGTCGTGAGCGCAGGAATGACGAGAACATGCAAATTCGCGAGATTTGGATTTCGCTCGAGATCGGCAGTGAATTTGGGAGCTGAAAGGGAAACACAATCAAGTTCTTCCTAGGCCTCCAACGCGGCCGCCCCTTCTGCTTTCTTTCATCTTAATTACGAGACAACGTTTTGTTTACTCGGCGCATTTATTTGACTTTCCTTTTACGTAATAAACAGACTCGGCGCTTTCATCTCGGGCACGTCGCCGGAATCTCTTCCGCTCCGGTGTATCTCGACGATGACGTTCAGCCGAGAGACGAGATGAGTTGCGACCTTAATTTCGGCCGGGTTTTCGGAAAATTTGAAACTTTAAATTCAATTTGCCGGCTGTTCGCGACGCCAAGAATAAACTGCCAAACAAGTCAACAGGTATACACAAAACGATCGCGGAAGCGGACGAAGTGGGCGGGGATCAATACAAATCCGTTTACGCGTGTTTATGCACGTTGTGACAGTGTGACATCTGGTTCGAGGCTTCCAATCCGTTTCCAATTAAATTTATAATGTGCCCACACTCCAGCCTCGAGTGGGAAGCAGGGAAATGGCGCCGATCGAAAATATCGGAAAGTCAATTTCGGATTACTCCAAACGCATGCAACAGTTCGAACTAATCTTTAAGCACCCTTTTCAATACCGAGGCGACTCGAAAAGGAGCTTAAAATCAGTGCGTGCAGATTAAAATTTATTTGGCGAATTAAATGCTTCCTGTGCCGACTGCAAGAAACCGTCAAAACTATAAATTATAACTGAACTTTTTGCTCCGTTGAGGAAGGGGTTGGCGCTCAATGCTTTCAGGACCTTGGAAAAAGGGGTGGGTCAGCTCTTTGATGGGTCCGTTTCATATTTTCCATATCCGCGCATTATCATATCATCTGCATACGTGCCTGTGTGCTTGTGCGATAACCCGTAACGAATTCGAGCAGCCGGCGGCCGCAGGGGAAGCGAATCTGGCGGAAAATGGCTCTAATAATCTATGAAAAGGACCCTATTGTTTTGCGCACCCGAGGTTGCTCTTTGAAGCGGCGCCAGTCCTGGCCGACCTAATGTTGTGGGCGAGGAATCAAATTTGAGGAATTGAAAATTAAATACAAAACTTTTTTTGCTTGTGCATCAAAAAGCGTTTATTTTTTTCACTGTAAGCAGTGCGTAAAATACTACTTTTTTTCACGCCACTCACGTTTTTTTTTTCACTGTGTAGAATGCATGCGCACCTTTTTTTTCTGTTCTAGTTAATACACGCTTGCGCAAAGTTTTTCCCCGATACTCAATTTCGCCGAATACTAATGTAAGCTCATTCTGGTTTGATAAGTTGTTAAATACACGCGCGCGCACGTAGCGCTCGTCTCGCAAACGTCTCGCAAAGTTCCGAGTAATACATCAAAACATTGTTATGAATATGTTCGAGCAGCCAGGCGCTGTCTCCGCTCCGTAGCCGAGGGGGTAGTTTTATTAATGTCCCGCCCGCTCTCGCCCGTAGCCTACTTCATTATAGATATGAAAATTGCAAACTTTCCGTGCGCGGCAATCCGGCCGTACGAATCGCCCGCGCGCTGGGGAGGTAACTGTCACGTTCTTAAAATTTACTTCCACGAAGCTCGTCGCGTCTAGACGCTTTCGGGCCCGCTCATTTTAGGTGCGGCGGCGGCGGCGGCGGCGGCGTAGATTTCCACAAACGCGATTCGGGTGTTTTGTTATTATCCGAATGCGTACGTAACGTCGGTATCGCTTTCTTCCACTTCTCGGCTCTTGCCAAAACTGAATTATAATGCGCACGCGAGCGGCGACGACGAAACGAGGAGCGCGGAGGCTCTTCAGACAATGATATATATCAGTGGGTATGTTGCGAGTGGAAAATTATTCAAAAGCAATAAATTGCGACGAGCCGCGAATAATAAGCGGGGAGTCGTTCGATGATAAAGCGGCGCGCGTGGATTTGCTGCTCCGCGTAGATTTTTTCCGGTGTCGGAAAATATGAAATGCCTAATATCGAGCGGGTGGCTGCAATTACCTTTAATCTATTAGGTGTACGCGTGATGAGGCTTGTTAGGAGCTAATTAGAGTCATGCTCAATTTGCATTTGCATATGAATAGTTCCGCTCGCGTTCGCTCGCGACATCAGTCAACGTTCAGCCGAATTCGGAGCTGATTGCTAAGCCTATGTTAATGGCTTAATTAGTGGTGCGCGGGTGACACGTGTGGGTTTGGCGCTCTTGTCGCCTCTCAAGATCACCCCTCGTCTGCGCTCGATTTTTTCCTGTCGTCGCGTCGGCATATCCGCGGCGTTTGGTTCCTGGCGCCTCTTTACTTTAATTTCGGACGTGAATATTAAATTATTTTTAGCCGGCGTGCAGTGGGAGTGATCCGCATTAATTCATTTCACTCTATTTTCCGCCCTTCGCGTGCAGGCCGAGCTATCCGCTGGCGGCGCAAGTGTTGATGAATAATTAAAGTTCAAGTTGCGTCGGCGGCGTTTTCACGCCGAAGGCGTGCGTGGAAACGAAAAAATGCGCATAGTTTTCCACGGATCCCACGGCGCCGCGCTCGAGGGTGTTTATTACAAATAATCCATCAACATCAAATGAAACTGTTACCCTGCTAGTCATACCTTGGACAGGAATATTTTTAATCAACATTTACATAAAATATTTTCATAACAGAAAGCCTTCGGGGGAGAGGGGTACGACATAATATATCGGGGCGTTCGATTACGCGTTTGTGCGTTGTGCAGCATTGCGTTTAAAAATCCCAATAAACTGGTTTTTCCAGGCGTGTTATTGCATCCTCTTGGCTTTTGTGTTTGCGATTTTCCGCATGTTTCCGATCGCTGCGCACTTCCAAATAGAAGAGCAGCGCGCCAAGAGCCACGAGCTATCGGCGGCCTCATGCAATATTTGTATTTATCTTCCGAATCGCTGAGCTTTCCGATTGTTGCGAAGTGTCTGAGTGCTTCGCGCTCAAATTGATTTTCTCCTTCGGCTCTTCCGTTCCTCGTCATTTGCAGCGATTTTTATTGTCCGCTATCATTTACATTTGTTTCGTCTGCCGGCGCTTCTCTTATCGTTGGTGCACAAGCACCTTAAGCAAACTGCCTTTCCGAAGTTGGCTCCCGGTTTCCGCAGCTGCGCCGAGTTTGGTGATATGATTTACGTCGACATCTCGAAACGTCGACTCGGGTTATTATTCCTCCCAACATTCCCGGATTTGCGAATATGAACTACTCTTCGCCTCCGACTAGGCGCCCACTCCTTGCCGTTACCGAACGCTGCGTTTCATTTTCTTCGCGCTGGAAGAAGGTGAGCGGCTGCGCCATGATGCGCACCTTTCGGCTCGGCATTAATTAAAGTCGACTTCAATTTGAATATTAACTAGCTAACGAAAACAGGGCCAAAACAACGCGCGATGCGCGCCACCCGCTCTCCCCGCGTCTGCATTCATCTTCTATAACTTACAAATTAGTTCGCGGATGCTCGGCGGATATGGAGGCATCATGTGCAGACATCTATATTCAGATATTGCTATTTTGCCAGAGAGACGCGAACGCTGAGGCGGTGCGATAACCGAGGCATAAAGATAGGACTTATGCCGAGAAAACATAATCGATGAAGACGTGTCTTGAAAGCGTAGATGGGAACACCTCAACAACGGATATCATAAAGAATTTACCTGGGAGAATGCCTGACGACGAGAGAAACCGATACACGCCTGTCGTCGTGGGTTTATCGTTATCGAGACGATTCAATCGGTTTAATCCATAATCGAAGATTTCGCTGTGGGCTGTTGATATTAGGGCGGCGGCCCCGTTCGCCGCAATTAATTACATATTCATTTCGTGCCATTAATTAGCCGGGTTTTATAACTAATTAGATATTAAGTGTTTTGTAATTAGCGCGCGCTGTGACGAGCGAAGGAACGCGGCGACGGAGGCGCCGCCGACTCCGTAATTTATTAGATTATCGTTTAATTCGTAGTTCAAAGCGAGTCTAGCGTCGCGAGAGAGGGGTAACTAATGTTTTTGTTCGTTATTACGAGCAAGGTGTGGGGTTTAATGAAAGGAACACGTGTTATCCCCATTAAATATGTTTTAGGCGCAAAAAGTTTTAATTGCGATTGAGACCAAACTCACGATCGGTCGGCTTTCGCACGAAATCAAACTATTTTATTCAATTTGCGAGATTCCTATTCGGAATTTGTTGGCGATTTTCCCTGTTTACGAGTACACGTAACTGCACCGGGTGCGCGAGATCCAGGATTAAACATTCGTAGGTTCATTAAAAATGAAACGCCGCGCGGAATATATGCTCGTTCTCTCTGTTTGTATGCAAAAGTCGGGAAAATGGTGTCGACCATTGAAATGTTAATAGCTCTCTACAACCCTCGGACTCGGCGGAAAGAATACGCACAACCTGCTGAAATTGGAGCGGGAATGTGTGACGAAGGCACGGCGAAAGTAAAAATGCACACGCCGAAAATCGCAATGTGTGTCGACAAAGGATCCCTTCGCATGAATGGCTAACCATTTTTAATATTCCTTTTTTTTTCTGGCGCGAGAATTCCCTACAAGTCACGTAACTGCGTAATAGTTGTAGGAAGTAAAAAGGAGTCGTTTTATTGATGCGAAGACCTTTGACGATGTTGCTCTTAAATATGCAGAAAGAGTTCAAGATGCAAGGGAAGTAGTTTTAACGTGTCTTTTGTTTTTTTTGTCGGAAAAATGTACCAAATTGAATTTATGTATGCTAATAGAAAATTATATTTTCGGTGGGTACTCTAATAGCCTATATATATTTTACTCTTGCATCTGAGAATTTTTATTTTCAACTCTTTCTGTCGATTCTTCGCTTGGGATGCGTTGCCGATCCCTATCATTCGAAACGATACTTTCCGAACTTATTGCAAATCTTATGGGTAAAGGATAACTCAGCGGTAAGTAAACTTTAATCGTCTTAGTGTATTTTCTACGCAACGCAACTATTATATCAATTTGGATCACGTAGTTGGATCGACTATGTTTACAGTTCGGCATTAGAAGGTAGTACCTACCTATCAAACGTAGGAATCGTTCACCATGTGGATATTCCTATCGTGTCGGATGCGCTGGGGGAAGATGGGGGGGCTGTATTGGACAAGCGCGCGTAGAGGGTAAAGGGAAGTCATTGATTGCCTCGAAAGTCTCACCCTCGCGCATTCTCCTGCCGTAGGCGCGGTGCGCAGCTCACTTGCATTGTGGCGTGCGGTTCGAGATAGATCGGTACACAGGTTGAACAGGGGCAAGGAACTGGATTTTCTGCACCCCATAAATTTGTACCTACGGAGCTCGCGTGGCTGGGCGCGGGAGTCAAATAAAATTACATGTTCGGATTGATTCAAATACGTGCAATCACGTAACGGCGGATAACGTGGAATTTGGCGATTTATCCGAGTTGTGGAACGGCGGATGAATCACGCCCGCAACGACAAAAAAAAAGCTAGAACTTCAGGTCCAACTGTTACAGAAACAGGAGTATTAGAGGACTGCATTAGCCGTCAGTGTATTATGCTTTGTGGGGGGTGCATTCATATTTGGCCCGAACCCTGACCATCCGTTGCTGGGGTACAGAGAAAATAATATTATCGCAAATAATTATATTACACTCATATACGCCGACGCGAATGTCGGGACGTGTGACGAGGGACCGGCCCTACCTTCCCGAGGCTGGATGCATGTGGTGCGAGCTGCGCGCGCGCGCGCGCCCCTATGTTGCCATTTGCCCGAGGCTGTCATTTCGTTGTCATTGGACACGTCGGCGTCCACGGCGCGGGCCGCGTCGTGCTCTGATTACAAATGGACCGCGTAAATAGTTTACAAATTGCTTTCATAAACCTCGTAAACTATCAGAGGAGAATATCGAATCGGAATAAAAGAGGCGTAAGAAAAATCGAAGGGAAGCCCCGAAATGAAAAAGGGAAAAGATCAAAGGATCGTTTTTATGACGCCGCATGAATGTAATGTTATGGAAAGCAATCATCGTCGAAACGTGCGAATCGACTGCCGAAAATCTCTCATTGTTTTGGTGGGCAGTTTTTTTTCAGGAGGTTCTGTTTCTATCCACAAATGCCCTTCTTTCTTGTCTTTCTTCTATGAGCATCTTTAACCGGTCGCCTGTCCAACATCAATCATTCGCGCAGTTTGTTCTTGTTTGTTAGTTACTGGTAGCACGCAGCGTTAGCAAGTTGCTTTCATTTAGTCCGAGGAGGATTCAAGCGCGCATATATGAAGAGACGCCGGTAATAGAGATGCTGCCTGGCAACCGTTAACGACAGACAAGTATTGATAAACCATTAGCGTGGTAAATATTAAACCATTCGAGCAGCAACATCGTGTAATCGTTTTAATTTATTAATTTAATACGACGTCGTTCGTTCACATAGCTACGCTTTAATATAATATCCATTAAAAAATACGTCGGGTAATATATCACATCGAAATTGTTTCTTCGGAAGCTTTCGGCCAAAACGAATGGAAGAAAATGAAATCGATCTGGATTTTCGTTTGTGTGCGTTTCTTCATTTTATCTTTTAATTTTCGTAAAACGAACGAACGCATAAATACGCGCGCGCGGAAATGCGAAATAATCGCCCGCTTAAAATGCCAATAGGAAGAGACGGAGCTCGACTGCTCGAAGATTTTCGCCGCTGATAAAAAGACAAATAAAAGCGGCTCCGACGATACTCGGAACAGATGATGCGAACGATACGAGGCGGCGCTAAGAGCACTCGGCGCTCGAAGCTCGTCGCCTTCTCGCGAATATCGCAAATTCGCGAATGGAATATGTCGTTCGGAAGACGAGAGAGAAAAGTCGGAATTCGACTCGGCGCGCGCGCCTCCTTGACGCCGTGCGGCTGCACGAAAAAAGAATGCAAAGCGGCGAGAGTGGGTGAAACCATATTATCAGTACGAATCGAATATCTCTCCGGGACTTGCCAATCCTGCGAGGAGCGCCGAGCTGAGGCACGAGGAATAAATGAAAAAATGAAATGTAGAAATGCAGAAACGGGAAGTAGGCGAAATGTGGAACACGGAGAGGGACAAACGTTGGAAATTCTTTTAAAAAAATCCAGGGAGCGAAAGATATCCAATGCGAAATGGAAACTTGGAGTGGATCCTGGAATTTAAACGAAATAACGGCGGAATCAAATCAAATTGGAGAATGGAATATTACGTGTACTCGAAGGGGTTAATTAGATTATTAGTATATTCATTTGAATTGTGCAAACCGCTGCAAATGTTCCAATGAACACAAGTTGCCTGTTGACTTTTGGTAACTATCAATGTCACAATCAACGTTGCAAGAATTTAGCGATATTGACATTTTGTTCTAATTTCTTTGAGGTTGCTGTACATTTAGTAATTTATACCACGTCAAAAATAAGATACAAGAAGTGGGGAGGTAGTAAGGCGAAGAAAACGATCAAAGGGCAAATTCCACCAGTGATGTCATGCGTTCGTTGCTATCGCATACCGAAATACTTTGCATTCAACTCGCCCTACGAAAGCGTCCTTTAGAATCAAAATGTTAGCAAAACGCAGGCGAAAAATGAGCGAAATTTAAGTCGATCGCGGACGAATAGGATATGGGATTAAAATTTCATATTGCTTGTTAATATCTACGCTCGCGTTGTAAATTCGAACCGTTCGATTATTCGAGAAACGGTTTCAATTGCAATATGCATTTGCATATGCTGGCCGGGCGTGTGCAGGCAGTTTACCAATATCTCCGCGATAATCTCGCTGCGAGGGCAAACGTCCCTCGGTCGCGACCCGCCGGCGCAACGGGCGCAGTTACGCCGATCGTGCATATCACCATCGATGATTGGATAACATCCGATAACACGCCTGCAAAATGCAGCATTGCGCCGACGCTTCCGAGCGCGCAGGATGCAACGCTCGCCGCGGCGCCGTTGGTTGACCCTCGCGCTAAGTTGGCGCAATGCCCGCAGGACATCCCGGACGTGAAAAGGTATTCCTAGCGGGGGGCCGCCCTTTGGCTTGCCTCATGCGCCGCGAGAAGCCGCGTGCGTTTTCCCTATCAATTACTATGATAAATTGCGATTATTTTTTTCTTCGCGTCGACGGATGGCGGCCGGGCCGAGTTTATTTGTCTTTCAAATTAAATTCGAGGTTATTTTCGAGATGCATGGGGCCGCGATAAAAATTGCGTCTCTTGAATATGCGGGTGCCAAACATTGACGCGCAGTCCATTTGGTTTCGGTTTGATTTAATCAATATTTTAATCAAATCACGTCATTTGTTTGCTTTCAATGCATAATTAAATTGGCAGTTGGGCGCATTGAGTTACAGAATCCTGCCGAAATGCAATCATTAATGATTTTTGTGGAGTTTTTAATGGAATTATTAAATGTTTGATTAATTTCACAATTTGTTTATTGCTATTTTTCTGTTGCAGGTGAGTTATACCTACTTAGTCAAGTCTCTAATACATCAAAAACAGGTAATATAGCATTTTGTGCATTAAAAAGAATTCCTTTTTTCATTGAAAGCACTGCGCAAAATTGCAGCTCTTTTCACTACTAGGTCCCTCACCTTTTTTCGGTGCAAGCACTGCGTAAAATAGTAAAATTTCGTTGCTACATTAGTTGTAAAAAGCAACTGACATATCTTATTTAAATTTCTAGTAGCTATTAACCAATTCTTTGCTACTGTCTACATTTGAGGATGGGAAAATCAAAATGTTTTGAATTTTTGAATTTTCTTCATGGAAATCGAATCGCAACTATTCCTTTACATAAAAATAACTTTTCTTCACAAAAAAACTTGAAATATTTAAAGTTATTGACAATAATTTGTGAAAAAATCACGATTTCGGTTAAATTAATTCTGGAAGCAATGGGTTAATGTTTCTTGCGAATAACAGACTTGTAAACATTTTTTTAACTTCAAATAAGCAGTAGGATTGCACGAAACATGGTTAATTACCTTTTTACTTGCAATGCTCAAGCGAGACTATTGTTGAAATAATGGAAAAATTATCCTTTTGTAATACTTTCTTTTTCGACTTAATTTGCAAATTGCTTCTTGCTCCATCACTTTGCGCATGAACGCGTCCTTTATAAAAGCGGGCGTGAGTGTTTGCTCATTGCTCTCGAAGTGGGCAGCTTGTGGCGGGCCAATTTCCAGCGTGCGCGGCGCAGCTTTTGTTCTGCATAGTCCTTTGTTAATATGATTTCGCGTGTCGCCGACGATGGCGCGCACGCATTCAGGTGCGTGCCGAGGCGTGCGCGCCAAGTTCTCTTGAGCGACGCGTTTCCGACCGCATCGCATCTGCCCGCACTAAATGCGAGAAGCCGTAAAAACCAATAAGAAATAAGAAATTCATCGACGCTTGCGGTAATTGCGAGACAGGTGACGTCTCGGCCAATTTTTGCATTAGGGGCAATTATAATGCCAACCAGCACGTGCTCGGAACAAAAAACAAATACGCGGTTGATGCTTATTATTATTATTATTATTATATAAGAAAAATTTAATACAATAAGGAATTGTGCTGCAAAATTATTTATTTACGTTTTGTCACCGCAAATGCGTTAGCGTCGAATAAAGTAGCAAGGGATCATAAAGGTGTAATGGCCGAACAGTAAGAAAACGGAGCAGAGTCGGCGAAATACGCACGAGGCAGGAGCGAAATGGCGAAACAAAAAAAGCGACGGAAATACGTTAGGAAACATTAAGGGCACTCGGAGGACTCATCGACGTTGCATATAAATTTTGCGCAATTGCTTGCGTTCCGCGTCGAGGATGTCCTTTAGAGAATTTTTCCGCCGAACGCGTAATTTCTTGTTTTCTTCGTTTGCTAAGAGGTCTCGTTCCCTTAATGCTCACAAAGTCAGTTAAAATTACCAAGTGTGTAATAAAAGCGAGTGCTGGCTATTCATAAAACACACGCATTAAAATATATATATATATTTGGAATAATCAATAATTCAATTTTACGTCGGGCCACTTGACATGTTTGTCGGTCCATGCAGTTTTATTAATTTACGAGGCACTTGCTTCGATTTATGCTCGAGTTTTGGAACTTTCTAAACCCTTCGCTTCTCGAGCATACTGTCGCTATATTTTTTTTATGGCGCACGCATTCACGCCTGTTAACTCGCCGGCGCCTCCGGTTTATGGCGTGCGAGGAGGCGTCGGGAATCTCGGCCCGCGCGCTGTCCCTTTTATAACGCAATAAACGCCATCTGCGCATATTATTCCATTATTTCTGTCTGGAAGTCGGGCTCCTCCGAGCAGCCGGAAAACGCCGGCTCCGGGCGCGGTAATGACGCGCGCCGGGCGTAGGTGCAACTATTAGTGCAGCGGGAGGGCGGCGGAAATCTGGAAAGCTACCCTCGGAAAGGTGTGAGTTATTGGGTGCGAGGGACAAACAGGGCCACATCCCCTAATAAGGTGTGTGCGCGCACATTTTGTCATAATAGGCAACACCTCGCAATTAAGGAAAATTAATGCTGCACGGTGCGCGCACAATCAGCTAATTTTAATTATTCTTTTTGGTTGGCTGGTTGATTGCCATTAATATCACTCGGGAAAAACTGACGTACAAGTTCGAAAACGTCTTCCAGGCTAATTAATTAATATTCAGCGTCTAATTAGTCGCTGATACGCATCCGCGCCCGTTACACGTTTGCTCGCCAACCCGTTTCGGCACACTCCAGCCCCGCGTTCGTTCGTTATGCCTTAATCGCTATGGCTATTAGAAGCGGCGCCTTCTGCTGCTGCTCGCCCTTCCTTAGCTAGCGCCCGGCGTTCTACTTACTCAACCCGGCGCCGCCGCATGTTGCTCGCTCACTTACATGAGTAAATTTCGGCGGGCCTTGCGAAGAGTCGCATCAGCGTTATATAAGTGTAACATAACATTCGTACATTAAGCCGAGGAGCCGAGATTACGCGGTCGTCGAGGATCACAGATTTTCTGATATGGGATGTGCGCGCGAGATCTTGCGGAAGGAGTCGCGTCAACTGTTGGCTTTGTGCATTTTCTAGTAGGCTGGCGAAAATGGATGCCATTAGAAATTTAGAGCGATTTGATGGCGAATTTAACTTTGCCGCCATGAGTATTACCAGAAACTATTAGTGTGGTAACTTTGAATGGCATTCATTTATCAACTATTTTCTTTAGAATGGGAAATGTGTGCGTCGATTCAATAAACGCGTGCGGTATTAATAATAAATAAAAAATAATTCCTCATTGTAATATTTATGGAATATATTTGCTTCCGTTTCGGTATGCACGTGTGGTCTACATTTCTTTTTTCATTTTATGTTTGTTGGCTCTGGCGCAGTTTTACATTTTCATTCCCGAGAAACAATTTTCTCGTTTTATTTTTATTTTTTTGCACGAGCTTTGCACGCATGCGAACACGCGAACAGCCCGAATATTATTTGGCGGTTGCGGGGCCAAGCTGGCGAGAATATTTATGAAACGTTCCCGCGTGGCCACCCTCGGCCAGGTTGAAGACAACATCAAAATGTTCCGAACCCGCGAGGAGCGCATTAGAGAAATGGCGAGTATCTTTAAACAACTTCCTGCTGGTATCCGGCAAGGAAAGGCAACGCCCGGCGGGGAGGCCTTTTCGCGAAATGTAAATTTTTCTTATCGAGCCCAGGTTGTTTCTTTCCGGAATTCCTTGCGGATCGCCTCATGGATTTTCAATTTTCGCGCCGCCGCCACCGCGCCGAGTTCCAACGCGGATTCCGCTTGTGTTTTCATGAGGTTCCACAATGTCGAGCGCATTTTTAAAATATTTCGAAAAAAAAATGTGCGTTCGGTCGGAAATTCCATTCACCGCGCGGTTCTCGGACAGGCCGCACAACAAACATTTCCAAATCCGAAGATTTTAAAATGTGCGATGCCCGCGCATTCCTTGGAGGAAAGTGCGGGGAAGTGTGTAGTTGGAGTGTGCGATGCTGAAGTTGTAGTTGCAAACCGGATTGGGACCCTAGCGGAGAGTCCTGCGAGTCCTCCCGTGGGAAATCGAATGAATATAACCCCCTCGATGTCCGTCATCTCGTTATAGCTTCCAGTGCATTCCACCTTGGATGCGTCATTCGCCACGAACGCGGCGAAGATGTCGAACAGGGACGGAGCACGCACTGTCGTCCTCCGGGCTCGGGTTCTTCTTGCGGTAGACCTATTCAAATATGGTGGAGGAATGCCCAAGAGTGTGGCGATAACACTCAGAAATGTAAATTTTTACTTTTCAATTGAGTATTGAAAAGTCTATCCGGTCTCCTGTTATCTTTTACATTTATTGCAACTCAGCATCTCAAGATATGCGTACGGGAGAGGAAATAAGATGATACGATATGATTTATTGTAACGAAAATAAATGCGCTTAATGATTTTCCAATGGCCCGGCGTATTACTCCTTTCGGCACGATGCCAAGGGCTGCTGTCCCGGGAGTGCGCCGCGAACGAGACGTGAGCCTTGAGTTCTGGTTCTCTGTCCAGAGGATTCTCTTCCACGAAGGAGGCGCAGAGTTATTATAGTCGAGTGACCCCCAAAGGACGTTTTAACGCTCGACGCTGCATCCTGCTTCGGCGCTTGGTCCTCTTCGATAATTTCTTCGTTTTTTTTTCTCTTGCCTCTGCGAAAGAAAAGTTCTCAGCGTTCTCCGCACTTCCAATTTCGTTTCTTTGTTACGGCGGCCATATAATTCCGCAATATGCCATTCTCTTTCAATTCGGCGATCGTTTGCCACAAGCCTGCGAGTTTTCCAGGCGTTTTCCTCAAGTGCCCGCCGTAATTTACTTTATTGCAATTTAATGAGCGGCTCTTTTCTTTCCCAGGGTCTATTATTTCTTAGTTTTGGGTCAGAAAACATTATACCGGGATAACGCTGCGGCAACGGAAAGAAAACGAAAACGAATAATTGGTATATGGACGATAATGAAAATAATATTCAAGAAAACTTGTGTTACATCAAGGTGTCAATTTTTTTTTCTCATTTGATGTACTGCATTTTAATATTCATTACTGCTGTTTACCGCTGGTAGCTATATCATTTGAGTTCTGAGGTTTTCCGTAACAAACAAAAGTTTGGATCGTAATGATAGATTGGGCGTTGTGGAAAGTACAAAAGTATGCGACAATTGGGCGGACACGTCGTTCATTTTTAGGCACGAGCCAGTTTTCGCTCTAGGTTGTAATTTAGTTTCGTTGTTTTGTTTTCTCAGTTGTTGGGGGTTTTCTGCACATATCAATTGGACGTCGTTATTGCACAGCACAACGTCACCTTCGACAATGTCAACAGTTACCAGAGAATGTACGAATCGCATGCGGCACGTAACGGCAACCCATTCGTTACGATCTCGTTTGTTGCTTTATTCGTTTTTTATGTCGTCAGTATAAACGAGAATTCAACTATTATTCAAGAAAATGCGGTGGTTGTTAAAATTTAAAACAAATTTCCGAGATCTTAAAAAATTCAATATGGGCAAAATCTTTTTAATATCAGAAATTATGATGAAGACACTGTCCAAATATTTCTTGTAGTTATAACTTTGATGGATCGTGATTCCTGGACCTAAATTATTTTCTGTCTTGTTGTTTTTCCGCACAAAAGTTTGATGCCGAAATTGTTCAGAATGGGCTTCACACCTCCCTTTTTCCACACGCTTTCTTGTATAAGGACAACTTTCAAAGGCACGATTTCTTTCAGTATCATCTCGAAAATGCGAAATGTTTATCCGGCAACACCACGCTTATCAGGCGTAATCAATCTCTCTTCTCTTCCTGTTTCCCTTTTCTTTATCTTTGTTTGCGTGTGCTGCGGAAGATTTTCAGCTTATCCTTTTTCAGCCCAAACCTGAACCTATGATAACAGTGCCCCGGACGTTGGGTCGTCGCAGGTTTTCGTGTTGTCAGCGTAGCCGCTGGAAGCATCGACTTGAAAATTATCATGCTTTCAGGTTTTAGCTGCAGTGCCAGGTAAATGTCGAACAGCGTTTTCGCGCGTTTTTCTCATCTGGGCTCAAGCGCGCTTCCACGGCCGTGTTTTACGATGAATATTTACATCGTTCGCACCGTTTACGTCGCATAATCCTTCTTTTAGCTCCTTCTTTATGCCGCGCCGGCGAGGCTTTGTTTTAAAATTGGGGGGCAACATGTGCCGAACGCAAATATATAGCGGTATTCCCGTTTGGCCCTGTTTCCGGCTTTAAATATTAAGCAAAAATGCGAAAAAATAGCGCGAGGAACAAAAGGTATAAAACGCCATGTGCTTAAAAGTGGGACGTGTGAATCGTGCCAAGCGTTTTGTGATTGTTCGCACCTTTCGATCCCACCTCCTGGCCCGCTTCTATTACGCAATATTTTGGATAGGATGAGCGCGGGGAATTTTCGGCTCCTCGTTTAGCAAAGCTCGGCGAAGCAACAAAAAAGCAACAAAAGCGCTACAAAGAAGCCAAAAAGTAGAAAGTAGATTGCGACCTTTTGCAAGAGCACCACGACGCCGCCGCCGCCGCGCGCTCTGGGGTAGGCGACGCCGACGCAACGGGCAAAGAGTTTTATAGCGTCGGGATTTTGGACTTTAGTATCTCATCAAAACTTCTTGCGCGCCTGGCGCGTTGCGCCCGGCGCTTTCGCCAAGATGACGTCTTGGATTCTTTGTCTGTCTCGCGGAAACCTAGAGAAGAACGAACGAAAATCATCGGAGAAACTTGGCTATTTTAATATCGGCGAAAATATTCGGTGCCGTTCCAGTGCCACTTTTTCACTCTTCGCTTGCCCAATTTCTTAGTCGTGTCGGGTCGATTGAGCATAATGCCTTTATCAGTTTTCTGTCAATCTAGGAATATTAAACAAAACTTAAGATCCAAGAGGAAAGAAAAATCTGCAAATCAACCGAGCGAAAGAAACCCAAGCTCTTGGAATAACTCGTTGATAAAAGCCGGAATGTCGAACGTTGGACTTTCGAGGCGCGCAATTTCTTATTTTTCCACCGCGGACCAAAAGTACAAATCGGAAAAGTTTACAAGTCGAACGCGGAGTTTTGCTTGTGTGCACTTTGTGCGGAAGGCGTGTGCATTGGGGAGTTCACGGGCGAGTAATCCTCGTTTTACTTGACAACTTTTCTACCTTTGCTGCTCTTTGCTGGCGCTTTTTTTTTCCGAGGGGCACTCGCCGAAAACATTACAAACCTAGAAGACATCGCAAACTATGAGTTGTTACAACACAATGGATTGATACATTGCTTGTAGAAAGATGTCAGGCAACTATAGGACAATGAAAGTAGCGACGTCGCATTGCAGAGAGTCAAAAAATTTAACTCGCAGCAAACAATCCGAAACGAGCATAGACCGGGTGCGTTGGGGCGGAACGATATTTACGCGATTGAAGTGGAAGGTTGTTCTTGATTTAAGTCAAATATTAATGGGCGACGTTTTGTTGGCGCTGCCATTTCTAGGCATTCTTTTTCGTTAAATTTTTATATAAAAATTTCATCGGTTACCATGGGACTGCTAAGAAAAGTTTGTTTAGTCCGTGTCGACGCTTGCGGTGTCCTTTGTGTGCGCTATATTATGTCGTCGTGTCGCAAGGGGGGCGGCGGCCGCGCTGCGTGTGCATGTATCATATTACGAACTCGGTAAATCACCGCGGCGTGCTTTTATTTCCACCGCCGCCGACGCCGACCGTCGACGAGAACGGGCGGCGAGCGTTGAAAAGCTAGCGCGAAGCGGGAAACGTATGTCCGGATAAATATATTACTACCTGGACCAACAGAAATAAATTCGAAAATTTATTTTCGCTGCGGCCCAATGAAGTAAACAGTGGCGCGAGAATTGCAAGAACTCGAAACGTTTTCATCGGTTTAATGACTGGAAAACGCAACCGTCCGTCGGTTTCAAGCGCAATGGCAAATTGACCGAGTGCATGTTTGCGCTTTTGGAAAAACGGCGCGGCGCCGTTATGCGTATTCGAATTATCGCGCGCATTATGCATCGCGCGCCTCGGCGGCTTGTGACATTTTATTGTGGGAGCATTATGATGAAGCAATTTATTTGCGCGCGCTCTCCCCGGACGCGTATGCGTCGCGCAAATATAAATAACTGTATTTGCTCGACAACAAAATGCACTCACGGTTCGCGGAGGCGGCGTAACCGTCGGCCGCGGCGGTATGCGGATAATACGCGCGCGTTTCGGCGCGCAAATGCGACGCGGCGCCGGAGCAACGCGATCGTTTAGCGCGTTTCGTTCGACAGTCGCGATTGAAACGTTATTTACTCGCGCCCCCCGCCCGCCCTCTCTCGTTAAACTAATATCGACAATTCGCGACTCGCGCGTATCGTAAATTATTGTTTACGGCCATGTTTAGGCCGCTGTCGCTAAACATTTCCGGCTGGAAATATTGAAATTTATTAATGCTTAAAGTTTCGCGGCGCGACCGCACCAATTGGAACGTAAAGCTGCGCGCTCAGATTGCGCGCGATTAATGGAACGCGTGGCTAGAGGCGTTAGCGGGAATTACGGAAAATAACAATTTAAGGTCGTGCGAGCGACGGCTGGTTGTCTGTCTGGAGAGTTTGGAAGCGAACGCGACGGCTCGCGCGGGGCGGCCGTCGCTCGGCGTGCGTGCCGCGCCGCCACCGACGTCTCTATTGATCCGACGGCGGCGGTCGTCTCGCGTCCCTTTTCGCGCCGTCCCTCGATGCGAAGGACCTTCGAACAGCTGAGCGCGGAAACTTTTGCATTTCCTTTCTGATTAAGCGCGCGCGGCAGAGAGCGTTTTCATTCATGCCGGTACCTATGCAATTGCAAAATTTCTTTTTCTCGGGAATAATCGGTTTGTGTTTCTTGAAGATTTACGACGCGTTCCGTAGCGTAATGTAAAAACTTTACACTCGGCAGTCGCCGATGCTGGGCGATTCTCCAATTTGGGCGAGACCGCGCTGTCGATTCGCATTCGTGTTTGCTTTTTGGCTTTGCGTCGCTACGACTTTCTGGAATTTTAGGCGCACCATTACCGCACACGCGCGGATTTCGCCAATTTCCCGCCCGCCCTTTCTAAAGAAACTTGAAAATATTTTCGCATCTTTTTTTGTATTTGCTTTCTATTTGCCACTCTCGAGGTCTCGCTTTCTTTACGGCGACATGCAAACAAACAAATAAGAATCTAACGGCAAAAAGTTTTCCGATGCGGAAAATCCGTAAACCAACAAGTGCGAGCCGTCGACAAAGGAAACAATGAATATTTATGGAAATTGTTAAACTATTCGGTCGAGTGCCGCGAACCAAAACTGGAATCTCCCTCGCGTTATTTCGTTAAAATAAAATTTAATAAACCATGAACGAGAGCGAAATTTCCACCGCAGGCGAGCGGGAAATTTTCGCGCGAGGTTTTCGTTAGCATTATCTTGAACGACTGAACACTTCGCGCCGAAATCACGCGATACGACGCGAGTGTTAGCCAAAATCCGAGGAATCCCGATACGCCCCACCCCCCCGAGAAGAAATACCCGGCCGCCCCGTGTGCTTGTGCGTACTTCCCGGCGGACACTTGCTCCCTTACGAGGAACACGTTTCATTTAACTGAAATTGCATTTCCTCAACTCGTCTCGAACTCGGGCCGCGAGACTTAGTCGTGTTTTCCAGCCCTCGCCGTACCAAAACTACCCATAACGCGCGCATGCAGCTAGGATTGCAAGGGTTAGAGTTAAGTGCACTTAAATGGAGCACTTAGATGCATACCTTCGGCGAGTAATGCGCCCGGCGCTGCCGCCATCTCGATCCTCCGCCCTCGTTCTCTCTCCGTCTCTCTGGGCGAAGGCGCTTCGACTATCGGTCGTTTTAATGTCTCGAAGAGCAAGTGCGGCAAGTGAACACTTCATTACTGCTTTTTGGTTAATGTACTGCACATTATAGTAACTCGTTTAGACGACTATTCAAGAAAGCTACTAGCTGCTAAGCAAATTTTTGGGACTTGAAGGAGCTGGAGACATTCAAAATAATTTGTTTCTAAATATCCACCTAGAACTTACAAATTTAGTTAAGGATAACGAGGCAATTAAGTTTCGTGTAAAATTTGACTTTTGCCCAAGGGCTTCGAATGTTTTGTAAATAAATGCAAATTTTCTTGTGAAGCGAGAGAACGAAAACGATGCCCAAAACGAAGGCGAATAATGAACGCCAAGTGACAATGATATGCAAAAACGTTAATGCAATAACGCGCTAACAGCATCAAACGCTTGTTTTTTTTTTCTTTTCTTCAATGTCTTCTCTGAGAAAACATTTAGAAAATGGTTTTCCCAGTTGGTGGTCATTTATGCCGATAAAATGTTATTCTGGATTTAAGCAAAGACAGGGCATTCGTGCGCTTTCGAGTATCATTTTGCCGTTGAATCTGATGCGGTTGGGTTTGAGAAGGATACGGGGATATGTGGGACTATTCCTTGGAGGCATCCATCGCGTCCGGAAGAGCCACCAGAGCGGAAAATTAAAATCGAATATTTACATATATTACTCCGCTTAATACCC